>CM034052.1:10607331-10740212 GCA_019804595.1 Bruguiera parviflora
AAAAAAAAAAAAAGAGGACAAATTCAAATTGTATACCCATGAAAAATGGATGGTTACGATTGCGAGTGAGATCAACTCCAAATGGTTCCCTGCGATTTCAAAGAACTCGAGTACCTGAAGAAGTGGGTCTAGTAGGTACTGTATCTCCAGAGAATCATCTGACAAAACAAGGCGGGAATATGATTGTCACCTATTAATCCAAGCTGGATGACTAAACGGGGAATCCAGTTTATGCATCGATTATATAGCACAAACAAGGTTATCGACTTAAGTTACGAAGATGCTCAGTGGTGTCCGACGGTGCAATCATCACAAGGATTGTCCCAAAGTGGGACTCCACCACAAGGAATGTACTAAACAGATATCTAAACTTCCGCTTTACAAGCTCAATGAAAGCGAAGGAGCGTGGTTCAACTAGAAAACAATGAATTGGCGGGTAAATGCTGACATTACGTTGAATGTATGCAAGAAGAAATCTAAGAATTAATCGAATCTATATGCTACAGTTGGCGGAGATCCTAATTCTCCTCTCCTTTAGATAAAAACTGACGGGAGAAACATGCAAGACATGGCAAAAGAGCCATGAGATTTTGAATTTTGCAGCAGTACCAGCATTCCCACATCCACTGGACTGTAGTTTTAATCATGCAATTGGGCTACATGATTAGAGAGCGAAATTGCAGGCCTGGACAGACTCCAACTCATAGTCAACATACTTAGTCCAAAGTGGTTTGAACTGATTCAAGGCAATGTCAAGCCATGGCTTCATGTTTCCATTGACGTGCACAACAGCAGCATTGTGAATCTCATCCAAGCTAATGCTTGGATTATATCCAAGCCCCAAAACATGCCATGACTTCTCTAGTGGTTTTGTTGTTGAGTAATATGCGATCAAACCAGGGGGCAAGGTTCCCAATTTCCACGAGGTTCGATCCTCATTCTGCAGCAACATTAGTTTCTCCAGCTAATTTCAGACCTTGCAATACATATAGGACTTAGCAGACAGATTTCAGCATACAACAACTTCAATGGAAATTAAACCTTTAGCTCATAGAGGAAAGTGTTACTTTCTTATGGTATTCACAGTTACAGTAGATTTTAGCCGAATGTTTATTGTTGGAGACTAAATAAAAAATGTGTGCCTAGAAAGTAAAAAGTGCAATAAAAACAGGTTAAATTATCCTACTAGATTCTGCCAATAGTGATACTCCTCTGTGCATTTGTCCCTCCTCCAAGCATCCAAGTCAAAGAAATTCATACCATAAGCCCAAGTACATGCCTTTGGATTAAATTTCTCCTTAATCAAAGGGTGTGAAAAATTCATATACTGTGTGTACCTATGAAGTGACCCAAAACAAGTCTCTATTGCTCCATTCACTTTTCCATCCATATCAATCTTCCACAACCCCGTTAAATCCTTCTGCACAACTATATCATCATCCAGGAACAGGATTCGATGCAACTTTGGGTACATTTCGGGCAAATAAAATCTCAAATGATTCAGTATTGACCGGTATTTGGGGTTTCTAAACTTCATGTTTGTAGTATCCTTGGTGGCATTCTCAAGCTTATTCTCAAAGTAAAACCTCTGAAGATTTGCCGACTCCAACTGCCTAAGTACGGGGACATACATAAGAAGAATTCAAAAAATTATAATCCTCAACAGCTTTTACTTCTATATGTGCCCCATTATATTCCTTCAGTTTGAACATAACCTGCATTTCCCCCAGATTCATCTTATCAGTCACAACATGGAAAACGTGCTTCCACGGCTCTTTTGCATTTTTGACAGCTGAATTCACCACCACCGATGCTGCAACCACATTGTCCGAGAAAATAGGGTAAAGGGAAAGCTTGGGATCCTCCAATTCTGGCGCCGGCAGCTTCCCTTCATCAGAATATTTCTCGGGATGCGCAATTCTCTCCTCCATTAGCCTCAGGGCAGGCTTTTTGGTATTGATTTGGCAACAATCAAGCTCGAAAATGCCCCCCCCTTCTTTTTTAAGCTTTAGTCAATTGCTCGTTAACTGCAAAAATGGTATCCTTCAACTCCTGAATTTTCAATTGATTATCAAAGCTCTCTTTTGCTTCGGCAATTACTTGGCGGGTAACTCTGATCTGCTCTTTCACTTCCTTCTCAAATAAGCGTAGAGCGGACTCTTCAATGGCGGCAGAATCAGACTCAAACAGAGCTCCATACGCCGGCTTGGTCAGGAGGTCAGTGTATTTGCGTGTGATATCAGCAAGAACCCTGACAAGCTTCGAGTTTTGAAGCGTCAGCTTCCGTGCATAACACGCGTACGCAAGTGCCAGTGACCGGTGATCACAAGCTTGTTTCCGGACCTGGTCTAGTCGAGGCTTAAGCGGAATCCATTTTAGCGCCAGTAAGGACCTCCTCCCGAATCCGAATCTGTACGGTACGGCACCCAAACCCTGATTCCAGAAAAAGAAAAAAACCAAAAATAAAAAATAAAAAAAGCGCAACCACTACAGAAATCTCAGAGAAAAGTTACTCAGCGCAATTTCAACAGAAATGCCTAAAAAGATTTTCGTATTCCAATTAAAGATAAGGAAACGGAAGCAATAAAAGGATAGAGAAGAGATGCATCCAAATGTAAAAATGTTATATATATATATAAAAGGCATAGCATTTTGGCAGTGCCACCTAACTAACCATAAACTTTAGGCTTCCTTCTATTGGGAACATTTCACTCCAACTAATTATTACGCAGATGGATCTCACTCCGTTTGTTTCTCGAGAAAAAAAAAAACGAAGGAAGAGAGAAAAAGAAAAGAAAAGAAGAAAAAAAGGATTGGAGTGGTGACGCTTACCGTGAGGCGGAGGTCGTCGGCGGGAGAGTGAGAATGTGCAGTGAAAAGGTAAGAGACAGCGAAGAAGAGGGAAACGACAACCGTAATGGCCGACAATCCGAAGGATGATGGTGATTATTCCCCATTTCTGCATTAACTGACCAACCAATGCAGGGTAATACAAGCGAGCCAGCGAGAGAGAGAGAGAGAGAGAGCGCGCGCGAAAGTGATGACTTTTACTTTTTTCTCTTCCTCTTCTTCTTCTTCTTCTTCTTCTTCTTCTTCTGCTTCTTCTGTTATTCAGTTATTGTGGCGCCGAGATCGGGAGAGAGAGAGAGAGATGCCAACCATTCACAGAACTGACATGGACCGTCCGATATTCATATAAGTTATTTTGTCCCCACATGACCGACGGCTCGAGATGCCAAAGTAGAGCGGGGCAGGACACTTGCCCGGTGACACTTGGACTTGGGGAGGGTTGCGGCGGTGACGCGGGATTTAATGCGAGAGCCCTGCCAAATCCACCTTTTAATTTAATTAATTGGCATTAATTAATATTGAAATGTGATTTACGCCCTTTTTTTATTATTATTTATCACAAGAAATGCAAAAATGACAGACAACCCCCCCCCCCAAAAAAAAAGAAAAAAAAACACGGAGTCACCGAGTATCCCAGGAACTAAAATGCTTTATACCGGAAGCACATTTTATTTTATGTTTACAACAAGTGACTGAACAAGCCCAGTTAAGAAATTAACACAAAGCAAACAATCTGTAGAACGAGTTGGGGAGGGGTGAGGTGTTTTAAGCCCAAACCGTGCCCCGTGCTTGTTTTGAAAATATGAACCAGCAGTGCCCATTATCTCTGTGTTAAGCGTCCCCCCACTTCTCCCATTTTGGTTGCCTTGCAAACTTATACATCACAGCTCCGCATTCACGTGCCATGCACATGCTGGCGTGACATCAGTCAAAGGCCCCAATGATACTAGCTTCATTAAAATGCGATAAAAACCCTTCAGCTACTCAATTATTGTTCCTAGCCGTGCCGAGGCAATTCTCTGGGGCCGTTATGCTGTCATTTTCACTGTATTGAACAAATAGTCGGGTACGGTGGCAGAAGTCACGGCCCATTTAACCCAGAAAATAGACAAAAAAATAAATAATAATAATAATCAAGAAGAAAGAAAGAAAGAAAGCACCCCCCCCCCAAAAAAAAGACAACAACAGGAGTAAAAATGTGTCCTGGAGAAGGAAAAAAAGTTGCCATTTTTAGTTAGTCACACGAGGTCTGGAGTCAAGCAAAAGCCGAAGCTCAAATGAAAACTAAGAGTACGTAAAAGCTACATTTGATTTTGTGCAGATCACAAAAGAACGTATTTACTTCTCATCCTTCGAACCGAAACACTCATCCCTGTCGTTAAGACGTCAATTATCAGTAAGAGAGTAAAATATTTTTGGAATTCAATGCGAACCCCTCTTGCCATGCCTGCCGACACGTTGCAGCCATCCAATCCCTTTGAGGGCCTTGGTAATCCTGATAAGATTAGGCCTTCCCACGCCCAAATTCATCTTCCCGGCTGACAACTTCAAAGCCTGCAAGCAGCACAGTCGACCATCTCTCTCTTCCTCTCCCTCCTCCTCCTCCTCCTCATCACCAAAGCAGTCGATCCTACCCACTTTCTTCCCCTTCTTTGTTTTGCTTTTTGCCTGCACTTTAACAGAATCTGTTGCATATGTCTCCCAAAGCGAATCCATTCCTTCGCCACCACTGTCCACGCAGTGTCTCTCCTCAAAAAGCTTGCATGCCAATGTCCTCCTCCATTCTCTTTCTTTCCTTATCGATCCATAACTGCCAAGACTCGTTCCCATCGACACTTGAGAATTATCAACTTTTGAATTGTTCACTCCACCATTAGCAGCTTCGGGTCGCCAAAGATTCTCTTCTAATTTTTGGGAATTGATGATCACATTTCCTGGTTGCTGAACACCGTCATCAGGACTGCTGACTTTAGCTAATGGACTTATGTTATGAGCCATTGCCTTGGATCCGCTTCTCGTGGAGAGTTCTTTTTGTTCTTCAGCTTTATTGGACTTCACGCTCAGTGGCTTGACTTCCCTTTCTCCCTTTTCACACGAACAATCTTCAAACTCCTCCTTTTGACTTGAAAAATCCCCTGAATTATTTTCTTCTTCAATCAGGTGACCGTTTCCTGGTCTTGTAACAGCTATATTTTCTCCTAAATTATTATTTAGCTGTCCAAACACGCCTGGTCGACCGTGATCGTCATGACCCGACCTCTTCTGGACCTGTTCTTGATCAGTATTTACCATGCTGCAGTACTTTCGTGTAGCTTCTAATGTCAGAACTTCATCTGGGTTTTCTCGAATGTCAAACACAATCTTGTACGCTGCTAGCTCTTCAAAGTGATCATCAACTTCTTCATTGCCATTTTCTGCTTCAGAGGACATCAGTCTCTGTATGACAGTTCTATACGTGCTAAAAACAGAGCTTACTTTAGACTCAGCCAACTCAAAATCAGAATAGTCGTGGTAGATAGCGCTAGGGGAGACAGTGAGGAGAGCCAAGAGCAAAAGAGAGGTGGTAAGGAAGAGAGGAGACAGGAAAGATAGGAGTTTGAATAGGTATGGAAAGAAGAAGATGAAGTAAGAGAAGTAAAGGGGGTGTGAGAGAAGGAAGGAGCAAAAGAGCAAAAAGTCAGAGAGGAGAAGACCTAAGAAGCAAGTCTTCTTGGAGGTGGATAAACAAAATTCAGCCATTTTTTCTTCTCCTCTAGTCGTGCCAGAAGGACAAAATAGAATCACGTGTAACTAGTCGTCTTGATCGTGACAGAAAATGGAAATATTGGAAGGGATTCGGTTTGCTGTTCCTGTTTTAGTTGAACAGATGGGAAATGTATGACATTTGTGGCAAGAGCGCGGTAAGTCCAGGGGAATACAAGAAGGCATTTAGAGAGAGAGAGAGAGAGAGACGCAGAAAGAGCGAGGGAGTAGAAAAGGAAGGTTTAGAAACTTTGCTCTTGTCGTCCTTGACCACCAACTTCGAGGATGCTTTTGTTTTTCTGGTAAGGTTTGGTGTTTACCGAATTAACCCCATAGGTAACCCCGTAGTAATCGCCGTGGAGCCCAATCTTATCGAGGATAATTAACCAGCAGTGATACCAACATGGGCACATAATGGGCCACTTAAATATATGTTTAGGGCGCATGCTTTTGGTCTATCATCTAATACGGCGAGTGTCCCTCACGCATTCCACTTGAATACATGATCGTTTTGACGATCATCGGAATTTTTCCCCGCTACAAAATAGCGCGTTCATCCCATCACCGACTCGTACAGCAATTTTACCACTTAGAGGTCAAGATTCAACAAAAGTCCCATCCCAAAAACAGAAAAATGAAAAAAAGAGGGAGAGAGGGAGAGAGAGACCAAACTCTCGGTCACTCGCAGGCAGACATCTCGATGGCCGGGCAAAGCCTCCCCATCGTATTCCACTGCATTTAGCACCCACAACCGATAGATATACCGTATGCATTGCATCTTATGCCTGGTGTACAACCGAGCTCATTCAATTAAAATCCCACTTTCTAGTAATTAATTCCATTCAGATTCCCGCTCTAATCAGTTGGTCAATAATCAGGCGTTTTCTATTTTCCCTTCGTCTACTAATTACATTGACTGCTATAATAATCAGTTGGCAGACAACAGTGGAATTCGTAGTTGGGAACCATAATGGCCATTGATCATGTTACGAATTGCAATGCAATGCGGTTAGAAGGAGAGTATATAGGCAAGGCCAGTAGGGCTAAGAAGGGTCATCATAGGAGACAGAATGTGATTAGAGGAGGGGCTGAAGATATGCAGACCGGGTCGGCGGCACATGGGAAACAACTCAAAGGCCACTCAAGTGCTTGCCTTGTATGCACCCCTTGGTCCCCTGCTTTTCACCCCAAAAAGAGACCCATGTGTCTTATTACACTTGGGGTTCCACTTTGTGGGTTTTCTTAGACATTCTGTATTTCTCCTCCAAATTTGACTAGTACAGTGATCCATACCATAACGGACACATTCCCAGCTTGGCCTCAGTCTATAGCTGATAGTAGAATAGAAATACATACATACATTAACGATAGCATAGAAGTCAGTTCATTGACGATCTCAGACAATCAAATATGCACCTAAAATATGGAAATTCTATTTTATTATGTGCTTAACATCTTGTGGAAGCAATAGATAATCATTCTAGACATGGCACTTAAATCCAAGTTGCAACCCGTTGTAATAATTCATAAGGCATCCATCGCCATATCAGTTTTTCAAAGAGATAAGTCCATTGCAAGCACAAACATCATCCATGTCAAAACAAAAGCTTATCTTTCAAAATCAAAACCTCATCATACAAATAAGGTCATAGGTACTAGAGATAATAAAAGTCCCTTACAAGTTATAACAGTGCCTTGTAACATCTTTCATTCATATCCATCTCAGCCTAAGGCTTGGAACATCACTTCTCACTCTGTCATTACAGGCTTATTTTCACTTGCTTTGGGTCTCTGCTCCTTTGGCCTTTGCTCTTCCATTTTCCTGAAACAACATAATGCACGGTACACTAGCACTTCAGAATCTCCAAGAAGTTCCAAAACCATGCACTCAAAAAGACAGCTTGGTAGGCTTTGGAGAAATCTTACAACAAAAAAAGAACGAAAAAATAAAAGAAGCAATTGACCACAAAGCAACCACTAGATGATAATGGTCATCCACCCAAAATATTTAAAGGTCAAACTCATCCCATTTGCAGAAGTAGAGGCGAGGATTCAAAACTGAAGTCGCAAGTGCTCAGCAAAGAGAGCTCACATAATAAGTGAAACATGACAAAAAAAAAAAAAAACAGAGAGAGAGAGAGAGAGAAAAAAGAAAGAGGAAAAGAAGAAGCCACAACCAATAAAGAAAATCATTTAATAACAAGGAGAATAGATAGTGTCTGGACATGCATTATGACCCTGAAAATTTTTACAGCTCAGACGCCCCTGACAGATGTCTTTGGTGCTATTAATTATATCACCACGGTGACACTGAAACTCTAAACCAATGCATATCGCAAGCTACAGACTTTTGCATCGCAGACGAAGAGGTGAAAGCTACAAAGCTTACCACGAGGTATTCTAAACGAGCTCAGCAGATAAAGCAATATCCTCCTCAAAAGAACAGGCCAAACAGGACAATCCAAAATTGGTATTATGCCTTTGTGGTAATAAATACAATCGTATCATATGATATCATTTAGAAACAAGTTGAGGCGAGTAGCTTAATTGGTTGGCAATAGATACAAAATAAATAAGTCCCAAACATTCATTCTCAACACAAAACTATTAGACAGATCCGTAATGGATACAAATAGCATAAGAAGAGAAAAGATCGTGTCATCGTCGGAGGGGACGGGGGGCAGACACACATGGATACATCCATAGTTCAAACCAGGGAAGGAAAGAGTGAGGAGGAGGAGAGAGGGGAGGGCGTGCACGGGCGCGGGTAGAAATATTAGATTAAAGAACCACCTCTTGTCGGAGGAGCCACCCTTATGGCTGAGGAAGGAACGGAAGAGAGGGGAGTTGACGTCGTAAATCATTGTTGGTTGTGGGACCTGGAGGACGGAGGAGACAGCTTTTGCTCTTCGACTCGAATCCACCGCACAAACCCTAGAAGTTTTAGATTTTGTTTTATTTAGACCTTTCTTCTTCGCATCCCTTCCGTCGTCGGCCTTTTTATTTTATTTAAATCGGATGATTCGGGTCGGTTGGTGATTGAGATCACCCACCATGCAATTTGGGCTCTGATCCGCACCGACATAAAATCATCCCTACGCCTATTCATTGGGCTTCCTCTTCTATTAAATAATAATAATTATTATTATTACTATATATATATATATATATATATATATAAAGAAGAAGAAGAAGCAGCAGCCCAGAAATCCACCAGCCGCATGTACAATTGAATTGTGTAATCATCATCACCATCGTCATCAGTAAAATTTTTATTTTAATTTAATTTTATTGTCCCTTCATCCATTCTTCATACTTTCACTTCACAACATGCAAATAAATAAATTATTTAATTGTCGTCCTTTTCCTTGATTAATTTCAAACAAAAAGGGCAGAAAACCACTTGAATTTTGTGACTTTCCGATTAAACACACACACACACACACACAGAAAGAAAGAAAGAAAGAAAGAAAAAAGACATATGATTGCAGTCTGCTTGCGAGAGTTTCTTCGGAGCCTAATGACAGCGTTTGTGTTTCCGATTAAACAAAACAATAAATAAATAAATAAGATATACGATTTGTATTTGGATTAATATTGGTCACCGAGAGTCTCGATAATTTGACATGCTATTCTTTCTTGCTGGGGCTCGGGTGTTGGGGGCGGTAGCCATCACACACCGGCAATTAGAAAAAAAGCAGCAATGAAAAAATTGGTGGTGGTGGGGTTGGGGGTGGAATGGGTCTGCGAGTCAAGGAAAAACGGGAAAGAAAGGAAAGGGGTGGTGTGTGTGGGGGGCGGGGCATGACCCATTGACTGGGTTGGTGTTGGGCCGGAGGTGGAGGGAGTGGCTGACGTGGGGTGGGCATTTATCTACTGGCTTATGTATGGCAGAGGCCATCCGTCCAATCGCAGTTCGTCGGTGCTCCTGCCCCCCTGGGGTTACTTGCCATTTTGCACTTGCTGAACCTGCCGTCCGCCGCATTATCAAATTATATTAATTTGTCCTAACCTTTGAATAATAATGATAACAAAACCTTTTAAGACCCAAACAAAGGGGCATTATCGCGAACACTGGCGGCATTCCCTGCCCGGCCACACGGACATGGACTTTGTCAAAAGCCTCCAAGTGACCATGCCGTCATCGTCACCGCTCAACTACGGTACTTGCGTACGCGGTGGAATAGCTTAAATGCCAAAAAGCTCAGGTCTCTTTGATCACACTGTATAATTTTTGTCATTAATTTTTACTGTTTTATTTAATAATTTTATTATTTATTTTATAATATTCAGTTTCCATTTTTTGTTTCTTCCGTCGCCAACAATTTTTTTTAATTATTCTTAGCAAGTTTCCTTTTTCAAAAATTTATTTCAAAATATGTAATTTATTAATAATATACAATGTTACACATTATATTTTACTCTTTAACATAAATAAAATATAATTTTTTATAAAATGATTCTCTCCAATGTTTTTAAACTAAAATTATGTTTATTACATACATACACAAAACAAAAATAATAACAATAATTTGTAATACTTTTAACATCTAATCCCGCATTTAAATCAGTTGTACCCAATAAACAACTAAACTACATAAAATATACAATATCTCATTACCACAATTCTACTTAAGGTTTGTTGTAACTCAATTATTCGTATCCAATATAAAAATCAACTCTAAAAACTCGACAAAAAATTTTCACAATAAGTGAGTAATATTATAATTTTATAGCAGTATAAATTTACGTAAATTTTATTATAACTCAATTATTCATACTTAATATAAAAGTTAACTCAAAAAACTCACAATAAAATTTTTATAAGTATTTAAGATATAAATATTATTTTAAAAATCTATTATCTAGATCGTATATAATGAACTTATAAAAAATCGTCGTTGATAAATAAGTGTACAGGCACTTATTGTCATAAAAATTCAAAAATTATGTCTAAAAATTTGGGAATACAAACACATTAATCACTTAAGTAAAATAATCAAATAAAATATATTAAAGGCTCCAAACCAACAAATATTTATTTGCAGAGAAGAAAAGGTTTGTTCGTCCCTAAAAGCAACAGTGACATCAAGAGAGTGGCGTTGTGGGCTCTTTGATTTTTACCAACACGACTTGGCCATCCCCTTTATTACTATAATTGTCGTCCTAATAGTAGCTTGATAAGACACAACCAACAAATAAAGAAAAAAAACGAGAGTGAAATTCTATTTAATGACACTCACAACAACAAAGAAGAGGTCTTAACAAAATACCTTTTTTTTTTTTTTGGTGTCATTTAAGTAAACCCGTATTCCTATAAAATGGAGAAGAGACAAGCAAGAAGTGAGAAAATGATAGCTAAAAAAGTACACTAAAATCTATTGCAATTTGAGAGAGAAATAGGAGATGAAGAAGGCGACCGAGAAGAGAGAGAGAGAGAGAGAGAGAGAGAGAGCAAACGGTAAAATAATCAGAGAGAGTTGGTGAGGTAGTGTGAAAATTGACAATAAATTGTAAATATATATATATATATAGATAATTATTTAAATTGAATTTATTATAAAAAATTGATTTTCTTTTTCAGTAAAGAACAAAAAATAAAGAATCGAGTCAATTAAAATTTTAATTTATTAAGAAAAAATAAAACAAAAATTGGGAAATGAAATTGTAAACATAGGCTCTAAATATTTTTACAAATGGGCTCGGGTATTTTTCGATCGTATTATATAATAATCCAATCAAAATCATAATGACGAAATAAGAGCAATTAAAAAATGAAGTAGATCTTCAATTAGATTTAATTGCAGCAATTATTGTAGGATATATAGCATATATATACGGGGTCAAAATACAATAAATTTAGCAGCAACAGCAAGCCGTGTGGGTATAAATACAATAAATAATTTTGTCAAACAGAAATGCATTGAGTAGACTTTTTTTGTTTTTTTTGGTAATTTCTTCCTGTTTATATCTGACGCCGTTAGCGTTAGCTAAAGCAGCCGCTAAGCGACGCCACCAGCAGCAGCAGCCGCAGCAGCAGCAGCAGCAGCCATCCTCCCTTAACAATGCGAACACACCAAAACAGCAAAAACAAAAGGTGGTAGATGCATGAGCCACAATCTCTCTCACACTCTCCCTCTCTCTTTGGGTCTCTTTCTCTCTCTCTCTCTCGGCGCCGTGCATACTTACCACCTTCCCTTTCTCAAATCCTATCAGCCTCTCGCCTGCCTTTTCTCTCCAGATTTCGCCAATCTCTCCGATTCACTGTTCCTCACTTTCTTCGCTCCCCCACCACAACCACCGCAACAACCATAAACTACTGTCACTTTTGGGGTAAACAAGACCGAGACTTTTTATCTCTTTCGTTTGTGGGTGTCTGGCTGGTCGTCTCCCTTAGCTGTTTTACTTTAGTCTTTTCTTCTCTCTCTCTCTCTGTCTCTCTCTTTTTTTTCTTTTGTCTTGTTTTTACCAAGATTGTAGTACACGGTGATTCACGGACACTTTGCTTTTCAAGATTCTACTACGCGGTGTCGCTTGGTGTTGGGCTCTTTTTGGGTTTCTCTTGATTTCCATATCTGTCACCGCTTCCGGTGAGACTCGCTGGGGTTTTCTTTGGGGGGTCCTGCATAACATCTGTCCTTCCATCTCCATGAAAGGTGGTAGTTGGCTGGGGTTGACTTTGTCTCCGATGACAGACAATTTAAAGTCTATGGGTTTTTTTTTTTTCTTTCTTTTTTTTGGTTGGTTTCCTCCAATCTCCACAATTCTAGTCTTGTTTGGCACGATCATTTGTTTGGATTCCCTTTTTGCCAATTCCTGACTGCACTAATTTTCTTCTTTTATTATTACGTTTTCTTTTGTTTTCATGTCTTTTTCTGGCCTTTATGTTGCCCCCTGTCAATTTGGTTTAATCGTTTTTCTTTCTCCAGCTGGTTGCTCGTGTTCTGTAATTGCCAATGGGAATTGATTATGTAATGAAGATGCATCAACGACATTGCTTTACTTCTGTTGTTGATCTCCATGTCCGTCCTGCTACTCATGATTATACATGGGTTTTGACTATCTGTGCGGATCTCTTCGATAGTGTTGATCTTTGACCAACTGAGACATTCTTTGAATTCTAAGTGTCTTGAGGGCTTCCGTACAAATATTGTGGCAAATAGCGTGCTTCCAGCAGAATCTTTATATCCATTGACCCTCATTGTCGTTTCTTTGGTTACCCTTCTCACGTTAGTTCAATGTGATATCTTTTTGTTCTTCATCCCTTCTCCTTCGTAATCCTAAGTACACATTGTGTTTCTTCGTTTAGGTGTTGATGTTTATTGTTTTTGGCTATGATTGTGACAATCTTGCTTTCATATGTGCTCGTATCCAACCTCATTTGCTTCTTTATGTTACCAGAGAGAAGGTGATAAATGCTCAACACCACCATCTTGGCCTTCTTGAATTGATACAAAATTTGTAATTCACTATGGTCAGCTTACGAAGACGAAAATTGTTGGGACTCTGCGCTGGTGAGCACTGTTAGAAATGTGCTTTATACAGATGATTGAGTGGATATGTTTAGTAATCAAATTAGAGAGAACTATGCCCTTTGTTGCTGCAACATCCTCTAGGTAGAATTTATGCCGAATAGTCTCCTTGTTTTCCTCTTTAAGCTAATTTCCTTGAGATTTTAGGGGTAGTTTCAAAGCTTCTTGCATATGCAAGTACAAGTAAATTATTTCCTTAAAAATGATTCTTCATGATACCTGAATAATCTTATCTACCAAGATTTATCGGGCCTTTTGCAGGGAGAAATACTTTCCTGACTCCACTCCCTCGATATTTTGACAATGGAATTTCTGCTGTAAGTTCTAACCAGAGTGCCAAATCTGTTAGTGTGCATCCCCTTCCATCAGATGATGTTAAACTCCTAGAGGAGGTAAACGCTCTTCCTGCCCCTCCATGTGCATTATGAGAAAGGAACTCCCCGAACACCCTGAACGGCATCTACTAATTGTATGCTTTGAATTTTCCATTTATGTTGTTTGATGCTCAATGCTGTCTGCCAGGGAACCCCTGCCAATAGAGGCACTTGTTCATCAAATGTGTCGGCTTCTGGCTCATCAAAAGATCAGCAATCTCAACCATATCCAGGTTTGTGAATGTAGCATAAGGCATCCTATATCTGAGAGAAATACTGACCGAGTACAAGCAACACTATATGCATATTGTCTCATAGTTTCTGAATATATGCCAATTGACCATAGCTGAAAACTTTTTCCTTTAGCTTATACTTTGTTTCCTAGTGTATGGCATTCTTTGTAGGTATTCATGCAACAAAGTTACCAAAACATGATATCCACATGCTTACAGTCTTATCTGGAGATTCTACTTCTCCCTTTTATGGATCAGCTGACCTTTTTAAGCCTTTTCTTCTCCTTAACTGTGTGAAAGCGTTGGAATGGCTTGATTTCAAGGGTAGATCACATGGTACATAACAAATAGAAGCTATTAGTCCTATAAGTCAAACATAATCAAACCAAACTTAGTCCAAAATTTTGTCCATATACTGAAACAATTAGCTTCTGTTGTATCTCGTTCAGTTGCACCATTGAGATATATTTTGATGTCAATTTTGTAAAACTATTGACTGTATGCTGTTTAGAGTGTTATGGATCTATTCTTGTTTATTGTCTATGGATTGGGAAACTGGTTGTGATATTTTTTACGAACCAGCATGGAAAAATAGCAGTACAGTCCGTCTGGGCTGCACTAGCTTAAGCAAGTGAGCTGTTCTCTACTTGTAGGGCAAACAATTAAACGCAGAAAGCGACATAGGAGGAAGCATGTTCAGAACCAAGAGCAATGCTTGATGAGAGGTGTCTATTTCAAGAATATGAAATGGCAGGCAGCAATCAAAGTGGACAAGAAGCAGATTCACCTGGGGACTGTTAGTTCACAAGAAGAGGCTGCCCATCTGTACGACAGGTAGCAGTCCAAACTAAGATTCCTTATAATGATAGTATCTATATTAGTGAGTACTCTAGGCCTAAAAAGAGATGCAGCTTCAGTCCTCTCACTGTTTTGTGCTGCAGGTTCAATACTTTTTTAGAAAGGGGTTATTGTGGCTCCTTTGATCATGATGTGCAGCATATGCTGAATAATCATGGATTAAAAATTTTGGTGTTTCGTTATCTTGATGGATTGAAAAATGAGAATAATAGCTGTGTCCTTGTCTGAAACTGTTGCTAAGGAATCTGTGATCAGGTGTTTGAGTAAGGCTTCTTTTTGATATGGTGCCTGCCTAGACCCCATTTTCTCTCGGATGGTTCAATGTGGTTCCTCTACACCTTTTTCTCATCCCCAACATGAAGCCTGTGAGTCAGTGTTACCGTAACGAGTCAACAGGGAGAAAAAGATGGCTAGAATAGATGGTCTCAGGCATCTCCTTTGCGGGGCTGTTGGAGTACGGACAGCGGAGACTCGCGCTAATAAGGTTTTTGCATCTGCAGGGCTGCTTTTATGTGTGGCCGGGAACCCAACCTTGAGCTCCCAGAGGAGGAGAAGGAAGAACTTAGGAAATTCAAATGGGACGAGTTCTTGGCAATCACTCGCAGCGCAATCAATAATAAAAGTAATATTTTCTTTGTGATCACTTTTCCGTCGGTCTATAATTTTACCCATTGTTAAAGCTAAGTATTGACAACATGGTTTGTGAATGAACTGCATGATATCAGAGCACAAGAGAAGGATTGTTGGATCGGGGGGACCGAAGAGATTGCAGAATGAGGATGACTGGAATGCAAAACAAGAAGCTGACGGCTCAGCTTCGGATGACATGGAGCCAGATTCATCAGAATCATGAGCATTCTGGCGTGTGGTGCCATAATTTAATTAGGCTGAATAATCAAAATAGAGTTAGTAACGGTTGGTTCAGTTTCTTATAAAGCTTATCAGCCTCCATTTTCGGCGCGCCAACTTTTGGGTTAGGCACCCCCTATGTGCCCCCAGAGAGTCTTTTAAAACTTTTAATAAAAGGAGATTGAAGAGGGGTGCGATATCATTAGATTAGATGCAGTCTAACCATTCCCCGTATAATAATTCTAATTTTATTTTCACTGCTTTTCCCCCACGAATGTGGGAGTTGGAAAGAATGCCCGGACGATCCAATCTTTCCGAAAGCTTACTCTTTTACGGTGATTTTCTGCCCTCTCTCCCGCGCCGCCGCCACCCCCCACCCCCTCCCCCCCTCCCACCCAAAAAAAAAAAACCCCCAAAACCCCAACAACAAAATCCCTTCCTTGCCCTTTTCCATTTCTTCATCCTCTTGTGGCAAGCTTGCAACGCTGGCATGGCAGGGGACCGCCTCCAGCAGCCACCATCTGATATCGCGGGGCAGCAAATGAAACGAAGATTCGCTAAACGTTGTTTAGGTTCGTCTTATTATTATTATTATTAATGAAGACAAATTGTCTGAAATTTTGGTAATTCGAGATCGATAATAATCGTAATGGCGGAGAGGAGAGGACAGAGGTGAGGGAGGAACAAAATGGGCATTCTGGACCCCACGGGTCGGCCCAACTACTACTCTATTTTTGGGCCATTCCAGAGACTCCCCTCTTTCCACCCTCCCTGAGACAGACAACTAACATCGTGATAACGGAGGCCGGCAAAGTGATCAAAGCGGTTCCGCTGCCGTTCCCGAGTAAGAAACTTGTTATGACCAGTGGACTGGTGGGCTCCTTCCCCAGATATCTCTCAGAATTTTGAAATAAACTGCTCGATCAATCAAAGCAAATGGTATCGGTCAATTCGAAGCCCTCGCAAGGCGGCAGCACCACCACTTCTCCGCCACCGCCACCGCCACCTTTGTCTTCGTCTTCTGCCACTTCATCGGCGGCTTTCCACAACTGGAAGGATCGTATATTGATCCCCACTCTTTGGGCAGGTCTGCCCATCTCTGTCTCTCTATCTCTCACACACACTCCCATGTCTTATCGCTTCTTCTTACCCATTTCCTTTCTTGACTTGACCACCAATGGGTCTATCCAATTTTGGTGATTTTGTTATTTTGCAGGGGTCGTGGGTGGAGGAGTTGGATGCGTGTCTAAGCATCGACACGTCCACGGACTCGCCAACATTTCTGCTACTTATGCTGCTAACTATGCCATCGTCACTGGTTGCTACTGCGGTAATCTTATACTTCAGTCCCAATCCCCTGATCCCGAATGATGTGGAAATTTCTGGTAGATTGCGTACGTGGATTTTTATATGATTCTGAAATTGGTTCTGCACCATTCATCCTGAAACTGCCATCCTCCCTCGTTCTCTTTTCCGGTTTTCCCATTGATCGTCAATTTCTATGGAAGAGATTGTGGGCTTCGATGTTTTCTCGGAAAGCTCCCTTTGTAGTCTAAGTTAATTCCCTTTCCCCTAGTTTACATCCGGTTACATCTGGTAGTATGTACGGTGGATAGATTGATACTTCTACAGTGACCACCAACATTGCAATTAGTGTGCTTCATTTTATCACTTAAAAGGATATATTTGGGATCAGATATTCCTCTTGGAAACATGGTCACCACTCTTTTGGCCTTGTAGACCTACAGTTTTTGTGATATATATATATATATATATGCTGAACCAAGATATGTACTTTCTCTTTGGTTGCACAGGTGCTCGTGAATTTGTAAGAGTAACTCGAAAATCAGACCCTGATGATCTAGTAAACTCCGTGGTTGCAGGGTTTGGAAGTGGTGCCCTTCTTGGACGTCTTCAAGGTAAAGTTCATATAATCTCTTTTGTGTATTGTGCGCATCAGTGTTTCTGTGCTATATATAACCATCAATGCTTTAGGAAATCGAAGTATAAAGCTGCTGACCTGTTTTTTGCGTGGGTATAAATGGCCCAACTTAGCAGTGGCAATCTGCATTTGGGCTATGTGGTCGTTAACATTTCAGAGGATGAAATTTTAGACCATCCAATAGAAAGGAGCAATTTTTCATTCTTTCGCTATTTCCATTGCTGCCATGCAGACCTGTAGTTCCAGGGCCAAATTGGTTCATTTTGATGAACAATGCAGTTTTCCATGATGCTGCACACAGTATAAGGTTAATGGTGGTTTCTGATGTGATGATGTGTTACAATTATTTTAGGAGCCAGATCATTTAGTTCTGATGCCTATTACATTTTGTTTTAGCTGGAACCAGCTCATCATTGTGTTCTTAACATCCAGAAGCAAAATTTCTTTTGTCAATGTTATACAAGATATTTCAAGTGCAAACAAACTTGATGATTTTCCACAAAAATTACAAATATAATTCTTATATTGTCATGTTTTGTTGCTGCAATCCATTCTGGGATCCCCCATTCGACCTCATAAGCTAAAGTATCTCTATTCATTGGCATTTAGGTGGCCAATTTGGTGCCTTTCGTTACTCAATCATCTTCGCTGTCGTCGGGACAACCTTAGATTATGCTACTATTAAATTAAGGCCAAACCTTAAGAGTTTCAAGGAATCCCTGCTGGGGGGCAAAGACAGGAAAGGCGGCTCA
This sequence comes from Bruguiera parviflora, assembly GCA_019804595.1. Lineage (NCBI taxonomy): Eukaryota > Viridiplantae > Streptophyta > Magnoliopsida > Malpighiales > Rhizophoraceae > Bruguiera > Bruguiera parviflora. The sequence continues at coordinate 10,625,464 of CM034052.1, forward strand.
TTCAAGTTGCCAGAGTGGTCTCCCATACAAGTGCTCGATGAGGAAGCCCTTGCTGCAAAAGAAGCTCGGGAAAAGCAACGATATGCTCAGAAAGTTCTCGGTAAACTAAGCAAGGAAGAATCTTGAGAACAGTTCCTTCTATGTATGCTAACTTCATTAGTCATATCGGCAAATAAAACATGGCTTCCTGTTTCCCGCCTGCAAAGAGGATTGGCTTCAGACCAGAGTAGACCTTGTTTTAGAAGCTTTCTAAGGGACGGTATTTTTGGCTGCCCCGATGTTTTAGTTTTCTCACGGTGCTTATCAGTGCCGGGCAAACTCGTTTCCCACACCAAACTCAATTCCCAGGTGGAAGTGCTCGACATCAAATGATTGTTCCCACTTTTGAGTTCGTTGTTAAACTACTCCTTTTAGCATTGTAATGATTTTTAGTGCCCAAAGAGAAAAGAACCAAAAAAGTATTGCAATAATTTTCAGAAGAGCAAGGAAATACGTTGGCGAACAAAATAAAGGACAGACATCTTCTCTAACCTAGGGATTGCTAAAGAACTCGTGACCAAATAATAACGAGAGCATAACATCCACGCCAAAAGGCAGATAATTCAAAGATACCACGCACATTGAGATCACTGCACTTCATTTACATGTATACAAGCAGTGATCCAGAACTGGAAGAGACCAAGATGAACAAATTTGAACTTTTCACTTTGCCAATACGGTGCATGAATATTGGGAGTGCAACAGCGATCTCTGCGATGTTTCTTGTGACTTTATGAAAGCAGGGAGACGAGAGACACGAACTCCAGAGTCACCCGGCCCTTGGACCTTGTGTTGATGACAAAATGCTCTGGATATTTTCGGAGCAACATAAGCAGGCCATACCATGGCTTCCCCTTGGCTTCTGGACCAGGCCACTCCTCAGGACTGAGGTACTTCCTTACTCGACTATGATGCCAGACATTGCTATATTGCTCCCTCAACTGCTCAAGAGAGAGAGAGAGAGAGACAAGAATGAGCAGGCAAAAGAATCCTGAGGCTGAGACCCCATTCAAGGTTATCTAAAGGCCAAGATCAGGAGAAAAACAAGGCTACAACAGAAAGAGGATCAAAGGGCACATATGATGAAAAAACTGATGATTTGAAAATCAATGGAATGTTATGGAACCACAGTTAAATGCTACATGCCTTTTGTTGTTTGAATACCACTTGTCTTAAATTTAGGACCCAATTCATCAAAGTTTAGCATTCTAATATAAATATAAACATTCAAACTTCTAATCACCTAAATCATAATGGAAGGCACAAAAAACGAGGATTCATTGTTAGGTTGCCAGCAAGTTTTTCTGGCAGAAATGATTTGTTCATGCACTTTTGCAATGGAACAGCAATCGGAGAGAACTGGACTTCCTACCAACAAGTTATTATTAAACCAAAAAGAAAAAAAACAAAAAAACTGAAGATTGTAGTGCTGCTGGGTATCTTACCAAAACTTACTTTTGGACTAATAATACTTATTTAGCAGTTCCACCCATATCCAGTACATACTTTGGTAGAAGTGGCATCCACAAACAGAAGACTGTAAGTTTACGTTTTTGTCTAAGAGATGCCATGGCATCCAATATGGATTAGTTAAATCAAAAAATTTAAACAAGGAGTCATACTGTAAATCATAACAAGGAAGTTTTATGTGATGCAAGACCATTGAGCACCAAATGCATCCAGCTAACAATGGACAGGAGCACATAAGAAGCTTGAGATACAACTGTAACATTATAAATACCAGCAATTTCAAAAGTATAACTAAAATCGTAATTCAAGCCTGTGGAACGAAGAAATTAAAATTAGCAACTTTTACAGTGAGAGACAATAACTAACCTCGGAATGAAGTTTCTCCATCGGCATCCAATCACCAGGACCACATAGATCGGAGAGCACAGTAGCCACAGATGAAACCACATCTTTTTCCTCCAGCTGCAGAAGTTGTTGATTGTCTGTCTCACGATCAACCCTTGATCTCCCCTCCATCTTCTTCTCAATTGGTCCTGCATATATGCCATGACAATTAACCACAGGTTTTACCAGACAGAGCATAAGGCACTCTATAATACAGAGATTACAGGAAGAATAGTCATTCATGTGAGCATGTTAGAAATGGCAGGCCGATTGTAGAAGGCATGATACCAAAAAGGGCAATAAGGTTCATGGTAGTGATCTTGTATAGGCACCAGTCGTTCTGCTTCAACAGCACCTCAAGGGAAGAAATTCAGTCTCCTAAGAAATCAGAAATTCATATTCCATAAGAATGTCAAAATAAAATTGAAAAGTGCAACGTTTTCCTGTTGGCACCTCCTAACGCATTGAACTGAAACTCAAGGAAGCAAAATATACTATATACAACTCAGCCCTATATATATATATATATATATATATATATATATATATATATGTTTGAATAACATTTCCTCTCGCCAAACATGAATGACAAGAAGCAAAAATTCTGAAATTAATAGCAGAGCAGAGAAAGAAAAGGACAAACATCGCCACCACTACTAACCTAATGCTCCGGCTAATCCCGCTTTACCACTGGACCCACCACTACCACCACCGGCACCGTACCCATAACCTTCCAACTCTTCCCTTCTCAGCTTCTTTCCACTGCCGCTGCCGCTGCGGCCGCCGCCAATGTCCTCCTCGTCATCATCATACTCCTCCTCGAAATACTCTCTCCCTCTCCCCTTCTTACCCGCCGCCCCAGTGGCAGGCCCCACCATCCGATCTGCCGCTGCCGAATGATAGCCGTACTGCGGGGGGACCACGGGCACGTGGTGTCTGGGGCCGAGGTGTCCGCCGAGAATACTCCTGACGGGGAGCAGGAAATAGAACTCCTTGTCCCCAATTTGCAACAGATCTTGGGAATCGAGTTTGACGGGAGGGTTGCCGGGGAGATGGAGGACACCCTCGACCAAGCAGCCGTTCTTGCCGAGAACCTCGAGGGCGAAGCGGCGTCGGGTGAAGTCGTAGAAGATGCGGGCGTGGTGGCGGGAGATGTTCATGCCGCCGCCGAGGCTGGCGAGGTCGACATCGACAGTAGATTTCTTGGAGTTGCGTCCCAATATGATGGAATAGGTTTGCATGTAGTACTCGAAGTCCTCGCCCTGGAGCTTCGCGAATCCCGCTTCCACGTCACTGCCGGCCGTGCCCATGGGGACTGCGATTCGCCGGAGAAAGGGCACTCGAACGAACCACCGCGATTGAGTGCGCCCCGTGCGTCGCGGGTGGGTGTTGTTTGGGAGCTCAGCTAAACGGCGTGACGTCTCTCCCGCATCATCCTTTCGGGGGCAGTAGTACCACAGTATTCATACATATACATATATATATATATATATATATATAATCAAATAAATAAATAAAAGAGAGGCCCATTCATTCTTGGGTTGGGCTCCCAAATTTCTCTTTATTGGGCTTGAAAAAGTTGAATAAAAACCTGGAATTGATTAGACAGAGAGAGAGAGAGAGAGAGTGCGTGCGTGCGCGAGCGCGAGCGCGTGTGTTTTCTTTTGGGGGGGGTTCGTCGAGGTTGATAAGGGAGGGGGGGTCCTTCTTGTTGGCGCTCTTTTCTATTTTTCAATATATATATATATATATATATATATATATATATATATATAAATGAATTGGCAAATATTATGGAGTTGCAGTAAGAAGAAGCAAGCACCGAGCGAGAGAGAGAGAGAGAGAGAGAGTAATTGTGCAGAATATGATAAATAAATAATATACGACCATTACATTAATTCGCTCAGAAAAAGAGCGCAAAGCATCAGCCGTCGCATTATATAAACAAGCAGGCGCAGGCGCAGGCGCAAAATCACACCCATCAAATCAAATCGCCGAGTAAAAGTAAAATTTGGTCGGAAATCTAAGTGTCAGAATTTGAGAAAATATTTATTACGAGACAGACGAATATTAGTGAGTAATAAAATGATGCGTAAAATAAATTAATAATAATAATAAAATTAGATTAAAGTAAACAGATAATAAGAATGAAAGAAGCGAATGAATGAGGAGATAGAGAAAAATAAATTAACTTCTTAAAACTCAATTTCTTATTTAGATCAAGCGGCGATATCTAAGTTTGGACTGACGCGAGTGGAATTTTCTGGGAGGAAAGAGGGGAGCGTGAGTCGTACTTTCCTTCCTTAGGCTATACCACCCGGAGCGAGAGAGAGAGAGAGAGAGAGTCCGCATCTTCTGGCGGCCTCGTTATTTCCACCGAATTACGAGTCCAAATCACCTTCCGCCCCCCTCTCCCTCCCGGGTCCCATCGGACCAACCCCTGAAAAAATAAAAAAACTAAACAAACGGGGGTGGTTGCCCCGGGGGCGGGGGAAGAGAGAGGAGGTGGGGACCATCTTTCTATTTAATGCGCAGCGCGCGGATACAAACGCACGCGCCCACCCTCCCCGCAACCGACGCTTCCTCCGCACAACCAAAGTACACCCCATCCCCCGGGGGTGCTTGGGTCTATATTTTTTGGAGACAGTCGGTCAATAATGTCGCCGGTCTCGTGTGCCGCCGTTGCGGACCCAACTCAGGCCCCTGTGGCCCAATGCAGGTTTCTGGCCCAGCCACATCCCTTCCGCCGTCCAAACGCCCTCCGTTTCCGCCTCCCGGCTGCACCCAGGGTCCCTCTCCCCCTCTCCGTCCTTGCCGTCCTTTCCCAGGGAGAGGCCTCCTCCTCTCCGGTCGTTCTTTCTGGATCCCCTGCCAGCACCTTGGCCGACCGCCTCCGCTTGGGTAGCTTGACGGGAGACGGCTTGTCTTACAAGGAGAAGTTTATAGTGCGGTCTTATGAGGTTGGGATTAACAAGACTGCTACTGTCGAGACCATTGCCAATCTCTTGCAGGTCTCTCCACTCTTTTTTCTTTTTCCTTTTCCCTTTTCCCTTTTTTTTTTTTTTTTCTTTGGGTTCTCTTTCTATCCTTCTCAAGACACAATTGTTGCTGCACGCATTTCAATTTTGGTTCGGTTTTGCATTTGGATTGATTTTTCTTAATTAATTCTTTTTCGTTTGATTTGGTTGTGGCAAATCGTAATGCTACTTCCCGCCCTGTTTCTTCCTTCTGCATTTTTTTGGAATTAGGTGTTTGGGTTTCCCGGGAAAATTGTGAAATTTTTGGCATCTGGGCACGATGGGGTTGCAAATTTATTCTCCTTTGCACCTTTTTTATGTTACGAATTTTGTTGGGCTTCGCTCTCTCTGTTGATGGCTGGATCGTAGCTCAGTTGTGTTGTTTGCCTGCTGGCGGCTGCCATTATCTGGCGATCCTACCCTTTTCGGTTTTCCGTATCTCCTACGGATTTCAGGATCTCAACCGTTGGTAAAACAATTTTGTTTTTCTGGGCAGTGGAAAGACAAAATCTTGGTGATCATAGATCTACTCCTCTGCCCTCCGTTTCGTTTTGTTACATCAAGCATTGCACTTTTGCGACAACTGGATGATTTCTGAATTGATTTCTGCTAATATTGTCAATTTTAAATTCCTCGAATGTTTGGGTGTGTAAAAATGCAGGAGGTTGGTTGCAATCATGCTCAGAGTGTTGGTTTTTCCACAGACGGGTTTGCAACTACTCACACCATGAGGAAGTTGCACCTCATTTGGGTAACTGCTCGTATGCACATTGAAATATACAAATACCCAGCATGGTGAGTTATGCTCTCTTCCATTGGCGCTGTTAGTTTAAAGCCCTGCTTAGCCTTTCCTCCTGTTAACACATAGGCTTGTGTTGCAGGAGTGACGTAGTTGAAATAGAGACATGGTGCCAAAGTGAAGGAAGAATTGGAACTAGACGTGATTGGATTATCAAGGATCATGCCATTGGTCAAGTTATTGGAAGAGCTACTAGGTGCACTCTGAGCTTCTTTTTGTTTTAATTGTTTTTTCTGAAAGCAGTTTGTATGGTAACAGAGGAAAAAGCTTTCGTCTTGACACTCTGTTAGCTAAAGCAAATGTGCCTCAAATGTAACTGCCTTTCCATCTCTTGGACTTGAAGTATGCCATGTGAAATTAGCTTTAATTTGTGTTATTTCTTATAAATTATGCTAGATGCTGCTCTTTCTTTTAAATAACTCTCATTTTCCCAAGATCCTTAAGCTGCTTTTTGAATAATAACAATGATTACCACTGTACAATGATTACCATTGTTAATGTCAAAGGTAGAGCGCCTCTTTTTTGGTGGACTTTTTCAGCTTTGCTGTATACAGTCATGTTCCTGTACCATTTTAGCCTATATTTTTGTGATCTACCTACAAAGTTAAACTCTGCATATGTTTTTCTGAGTTGATGTACACCATGCAAGTTGAATGCAAACATTATTCAATTTCAGTAAGTGGGTGATGATGAACCAAGATACAAGGCGGCTGCAGAAAGTCAGCGATGAAGTGCGGGATGAGCTCTCAAATTACTTTCCTCGGGAGCCCAGGTGGGCACCATTTTATTTCTTGATGTCTAACTGTCAAATATTATCATCCACCTTTCTGGAATAATTTTCCCTCATGAAAACTAGCAGAAGCTATTATCTCACACTTTTGGATTTCTCCCTCAGACCTTATCCCATTTTTGAAGCCCTTGTGCCTGCCACTTTTACATTGCTGATGCAAGTAAAATTAGCAACTTAGGATACTCTGTTAATTTCGCTCTTCTACTTTTATATGTAACATGGGTTGACAATGGTCCTGTGGGCATGGGGTTGTAGTGGTGATGCAAGAGTTTTGCCCCTTTTTACTCCTTGCCTGGTCATTAGCTAAAGTTTTTATTTTCAATACAGTCCAAGGATTCAGTGTACTTAAACCATTTAAGTAATGTGACAAGATATCTTCTGAATAGCGGCCATGGAAGCATAACCAGCATATTGTGTAGGGTTAAGTGTGTCCTACAAACTCTCATTTTCCAAGTCTTGTGCCTGATTAAACTATGATGTGTGCACAAGACAATGTTTTTCTTATAGTTGTGAACTTCTTTGTATTTGCCTTTTGGCAATCTTGCTGAGTTTGGCAAGAAACTGGCTTTGATTTTATCTCTGACAGACATATCGGTGGTTTTTGTTCCATTTTGCAGATTGGCCTTTCCGGAGGAAGATAATCTCAGCTTGAAAAAAATTCTAAAATTAGAAGATCCTGCTGAATTTTCTAGGCTAGGACTTGTTGTAAGATATATAGTTCATCCTTATTCTGTCAATAGAGTTCTAGCCTTCCTTTTTATTCTTTTTAATTTTATATAAAAAAAAATTAATCATATGTTCGGTTGGAAATTTGCAGCCAAGAAGAGCAGATCTAGACATGAATCAACACGTAAACAATGTTACCTATATTGGATGGCTTCTGGAGGTTGGTATCTGACAGTGTTCTTGAGTGGTTTCTGTTGGTTTTCTGGCCATTACTTCTTTGCTGGATCTGAGAAACAATTTCCATGTGTCTTCTTATGGCAGAGCATGCCTCAGGAAATCATTGACACTCATGAACTACAAACAATTACCTTGGACTACAGAAGGGAATGCCAGCATGATGATGTAGTTGATTCCCTCACCAGCCCAGAATCCATTGAAGATGCTGAAGCAGTTCCGGAGCTTCAGGGAACAAATGGATCTGCGAGTGTTCCCCATGACCAAGACCATCGCAACTTCCTGCATATATTAAGATTGTCCGGAGATGGGCTTGAAATAAACCGTGGCCGAACTGAGTGGAGAAAGAAGCCGAAGGCATGAAGAGCAAATATGTATTATGCCGCCATGTGTATGCTCTAGAGAGAGTCGTTTGTTCAATCTCGTTATTTACTTTCGAAGCTTTGTTTGCAAATTTTGTCGTGTTAGGCTGTTGTTTGCGTTGAGGAACGCGTTTTGTCCTAAGGTAAGCCATCGTTAATCTGCTTGTAACGGTGGTTGCCACTTGTCAGTTGTTACTTCCAACTCACAAACTTACTTAAAGATTCAATTGTTGTAGTCTCTCTCTCTCTCTCTCTCTCCATGTACACACGCAAAAAATAGTACAGCATGTAGGGTAGCACGAAGTTCGTTTCTACGGAAAAACTTCTGCATTTTGGGAAATCCATCTGACATTTAACGCTCGCTTGTTCATCAGTGTTTTGCAGGTTTAGGTCGTGTTAGAAATCTCCACTTTATCGCTAATGTTCAAATTCGCAAGTAACGCTCGATTGCAAATCCATTAAACCCAAATGGCAACGACATTGCGCCGTATTCTCATAATAACCAGCAATTTCTTAATTGATCTATTCTCTACCCACATAGCCATGACCCTTGAGTACGGGAATGAAGTTGCCATCTTTAGCTGCTGTGTCGACAGTCGACCCACACCATCAAGAAACCTCGTACAGAGCTGTAAAAATCATCGGCTATGCAGCAGGATTGAACATATCGAAACAAATGCTCAGAGAAGAGTCGCCGCGGGGGAGGGGGGGCGCTTGGGATCAAGTTAACACGGAGAGAAGCAACAAACTCGTCTTCTTTTCCTTTGTAATGGCTTTTCTTGCAGCCAATAGCTCCTTAAGGCGCAAGAGATACCGCCATGAAAAGCGAAGCCCACGGCCAGAAATTCCCGTTGGGTGGACCTGGTGGCTTTGGGAGCCCTGGTCCTGGTGGTTTCGGGGGCCCCGGCCCTGGTGGTTTTGGGGGCCATGGTCCTGGAGTCTGGCAGCGTTGGCCCTGGAAAGGATTTGGGCCTTTTCTGGGGGAAGGGAAGGCGAGCCTGGACTGGATACTCACGCCCAAGAGAATGTTGGGCGGGGGTAGTTCCATCAACTGGTGGTGGCGCCACCAGCCGCCCAGCCCCCTGACAAAATTCAGCAATCATGGTACCGCCTGGCTACCGCAGAAGAAGCATTCCCCCCGTAGGAATATATAAGGAGTCTTTTTATTCGTAACACTGGGCTGCCGGCGCGTTTTCTCAGTTACCATTTAAACTAACGTTGTCCTTCGATCAAAATATGATACGGTGTGCTTGAATCGACGTCTTTCTTATATCTTTCCTTTTCCTCTCTCCGACCAAAAAGGTAGACGGGGTAAGGAACACTTTGGCTGCAAGTCGTACCATTTTCGTGGCACACTGGGGGCGGTGCTTACATTAACACATTACACGTATAAGTTCTCCGTTAAAACTTCCGCACAGCAGACATCCACCTAACACAAAACTCAGTTACCACAACAAAAGCAAATTCAATTACTAATCCCTTTAATTATCATCCATCAAATGTAATATTTTCTCCAAAATTAAATCGCCAATACCAATGCCATCTTTAGATCAAAAGTCCATTTTTAGAATATGCAAAATGAGAATTGACCACATGCCATAGAGCATTCTGTCTCCAGAAGGCTGCTTCTCGGAATCCTGTTGCGGATAAAAAACCCAAAAAAAAAAAAAAAACAGAGAGAAATAAGTTAAGAGAAACAGATGGAAACATAGAAAAAACCGATTGCACTGCACTCACAATGCATTAAGCAATTATAACTAGTCTAATTCAAGTAGAAAACAAACTGCAGAAGAACGAAAACAACAAAACATTCAGTTCCAATTCACATTCTACCAGTAAGATCAAAGCTGTTAAAGCTTGAAAAACCCAGTAACATCAAGCAAGAAGATTCAATGTTCTGAAGGTGAGGTGCATGCAGTCACTAATATTTAACATCTTTGTATTGAACATTGAAGCCCCGTACTCTGTCCTCCTGCTGCAAAATAGTAAGTGCTACAACAGGAAATAAAGCAATTAAGAAGACTTACATAATTAGCAATTTGACACAAGCATCACACTCAACTGGTTGCTGGAAGGAACACCCTAATAAGTTCCTTAACAGTGATTCTTTTCCTACAAGTTGGACATTTAGCCTGTGCTGCTATTGCAGCCTTAATGCAAGTCTTGCAGAATATGTGTCCACATCTGGTTGATGTCTCCTCAACAAGTGGACCCATGCAAATTGGACAATTGAAGGTCACCTCCCTTGGAGGAGGTGGCAATGGTGCCTGCAGTGGCTGAACATGCTCTCTCTGCCAGTAAAATAAAACGATGAGATTCAAACCTTCAAAATCTAATCAATGAAATAAAGGACAAATGGCATGATATCCTTGCGAACATGCACCCATGCATGTGCATGCACACACAATGCATAGATGTCCATCAGGTCCTTTTATCTTTTTTTGCCAAGTCTTTAAAAAGAGTGAATCAAGAGTTATAATGATGGATAGGTACAGAGTGTACAATCAATCCTCCGATTGTAGAAAAAGAAAAGAACAACAGAGGAACTCTGTACAATCAATCTAATTGCACATGCAAAGGCTTAACTCCACAAAGAGAGCAAGAAGCAATTATACGATAAGGCGTAGGGCGGTAGAATCCACTGGCAGATATGGGATTGAGGTTGAAAGTCTTACCGTAGAGCTGCTACTGCTCTCCAAATTAATATAGAGATCACAGTTGATGATTGTTTGATTTGACTGGGCCCTTCGGCGCTTACTGTTACGGTGATTGTTTGTCAACCTACTTGTTCGCCCTGCACAAAGATATGAGAATGAATGTCGACACCACAGATGCTTAATGAGACAACACATTATTTTCTCCTATCTAATAAGAATAATAATAATGGAAAATGAAAAACCAGATATAAATGGATAACAATAACTGATAATCATCATCAGTGCAGAAGAACCTAGTGCATCGGAAAAGGGAGTAACCTAAATTTTATCTAAGACACCAGCAAAATGAAGACACATGGCAACAAATACAACAGTTAAAGAGAGAAATGTAATACTGATACCTGTATCAACATCAACAACAACATTCCGCCCACGAGTTCTCTGAGCATTGTCCTTGGCCTGAAGTGAAATTCAACAAAAAATAAAGATAAATAAGATGAACAACCAATAGATTGCTAAAAAGGCTGCCCAAAGTGCACGAGGCTTCCAGAAACTCTGGGGAGGGTCATCCATCATACACAGCTTTTCCTTGCATTTAGAATTTTTGGAAAGAGAATTGTTTTCATGGCTTGGACCTGTGACCTTCTGATCACAAAGAAGCTACCTTACCTCATGCCAAGTATCATCTGTGGCTAAAAGATTACTGAAAGAGCAAAAAGAAAAATAGAAAGCATACCACGGCAAAGGCTCTTGGAGACGATTCAATAACATCATCATCAAAAGCCTCAACATCAATTGCAGCCAGTGTTACAGAATGCGGTCTGCCTTCCACTCCCTGAATCGCAGCCTGAGTTGAAGTCCCTTCCTGTTCCCTGCCTTCAATTGGAGGCACATTCAAGTCTAGCAATGTCTTCCTCCTTCGGTACCCTCTCAATCCGTGAGTCTGAGTGCTCATTTTCTTTCCTTAGTCTTCCTCGCAAACCTTTCCAGCTTCAAAAACCTTAACAAAAGAGAACATACATATGTGTATTTATATATATATATATATATATATATATATATATTTCAATCCAACAAAACACACAATAGTACAGAGGCAGTCACAGTTCCAAAATTGACATATTTAGGGCGTGATTCTAAATTCAAAAATCGCCCAATCAATGCCATTATGAACCACAAAAGCAATCTGTCAAGGGCTGCACTTTCCAAGCACAGTCCCAATTTCACGCAGCTAAGTACAAATTCTGGCATTTTATGCGAAGAGAACATAAATAAAAAAGAAAAAATTATCTCCAGTCTTTTTTTTTTTTTTTGGTCTATTCTTTGAAAAAGGCAAGGGAAAACATTTATTTAGATTAAAAACAAAAAACAAAACAAGAGGAAAACAAAAGCTGAGCATCCGCATTTCGTCAACGAATCATTGACAGTAAAAAAACGCACAAAAAAATAAAAAAACAAAAATCTATGTCAAAATAGCGTGTGTGCGATTAAACGCGCTAGTAATAAAATAGCAAAACAGAAAAAGCAAACTTTGGCATATATCTAACCTTGTAATGAAAGAAGAAATCCGGCCGCCGAATAAGAATACACTTCTGTTTACATCAATCGGGAGCATAGAATCAGACTAAGATTTGGAAATTAGACCAACAATCAACCATTATCCCAGTGCAGAAACACGACCGAGACAAAGATAATATATAAAAAAAAAAAGAGAGAGAGAAGAGAGAGAGAGAGAGAGATAGAGATAACGATTTATAAAAATAGAAAATCGGAGGGGGCTTTGGGGCGTGAGGGAGGGGGGGGACGCAACAAAAGCCGATCATCATCTCATCGGAAAAAGGAGATATCGTCATATGAATTCGGAAGTGGGAGAAGTATAATTTACCAGTCTAATCCCGAGTCGATTTAGCGATCATTAAACCGAATAATAAGCATGACCGAGCCAGTCAGATAAACACATATAGGTCCTCGGAGTTGGACGCTATTCGATTTCCGTGCTTTTCTTTTTTTTTTTCTTTTCTTTTTTTTTTTTGGGTGCGTGCGGAAAAGAGGAACAACCAGCCAGCCGGGGAGGGCCGGGGCGTAGACTTAATCGGATGGAGATGAGGGAAGTTCCCAACCCCGCTGTTTGGCGTTGGCCTTCCGCTTTGCCTTCGGGTCTTGATAACCACTAGGCCCCGTCCGCGTGGCACCATTCGTCGTCTATTACGTCTCACTCTTCCCCATTTTTCCATTTTTTTTTTTCCGTACTTGCTTGTCTTGCGCGTTGGCGTTCTAATTTCTACCAGAATATTAACTTTTTATTAAGTCAATTACGCCTAATACTTTAGCTTGGTTCACAAAAATGGAGTTAGAATTCCATCAGAATATTAACTTTTTTTATTAAGTCAATCACCGGCATCTCTTGGCATAATACTTTACCTAGACTAATTAGTTTTAAAAGCATATTTCTTAAACACATCAATTTAGCATATTTTACATGTGATTTTTCAATAAACAGAACATTGTGGCATGGTAAGGAAAACAAATCTCCATAAAATGACAACCAGCATATACGTTCAGTGTGATGGCTATGTCTACATGTGTCAACACCGGCCACCACATTTAGACCAAGAAAGAGGGGCGAGGGGACAAAAGTTCAGAAAAACTGCTCGGTCCCAGCAAGAGAACAATAAAAATTTATAGGGTAATTGCAAAACAGCAATTTCCACATTTAAAAACCAAGAGTACCCCCCCCCCCCAAAAAAAAAAAAAAGAAAACCAAGAGGGTTATGATTTCCCCTCTTCTCACAGTAAGCTAAAGAACCGTAGAACGGTAAATAAAGATGTCCTGGCAGTTTATCGCAACCAGGATTATAAACTGCATTTACATTTTGCCAGGCAGAAGAATGCCATGAAATGTCTTTAATTGAATTTTCGTTGCAAATTTGAAGAACCAATACCAATATGTGTATCTTATAAGAAGAAGAAAGACAGTAGAGCTGAAGTAGAATGAAATGTGAAACCTCTCTTTTATTACTGATTTCGAACAAGTCAGTAAAAACGATAAAAGAAAAGGAGAAAAAAATACAGAGTAGCAAACGCATGCCTACCCCCCCCCCGGGGAAGCAACAGGACAAAGTTAAGAGACAGGTTGATCTTGTGAAATCTTACATTAGAGCTTCTCGGTTAATCTGACCATAAAATTGTTAATTGCACCTTTATCTAAAAGAATCCATGAAGATTCAAATAACTCGTGAAAGAACTCAGCTTTAATCTCCTCCGCAGCAGTTCTAAATGCAATGCCAAACGCATTACCTTGGACTGCCCCAAGCCGAGGCCTTCCACAAACCCCAACGATCAACATCTTGTTTGGTTCCTGTGATAAGCAAGCGCAAAGCAAAGGCTTTGCTCTAGCTCCTTTCTCCTTCAAGGCATCCATAATAAAATAGCAGAATTTAGTCAAAGCTTGTGGATAACCTAACAGCCTTGCATCTACTGAATCCTCAAGCTTTACCCACCTGAACTTTCTTCCACTTCTGATGGAACCACTCTTTATTATTGCCGCACTCCCTTGTCTAAGGATTGCCCGCTGTACCTTGATTGCTTGTTGCATTCCATCTCTCAACATGTCAAGATTGTTCAAAGACAGTGCATCGTAGGCCTCCCCAAACTTAGAAGCACAAGATCCGTCAGAATTCACAAATGACTCAAGCAATGCCGTTACCCCATATGCCACATCCGCTGCAGACACCTTAGAGCTATACCCATGTAGCCTCAAGAAACTCCTATAGTAAAAGTCAGTAAGCCCATATTCAGGTAGAAATCTTTCGAACTCGTCCTTCAGCTTGCGCTTCACCTCAATATTCATGTACTGAAACTTCTGCTGGCATTCCACGAGGGCAAATCCCATCCTTGCAAGCAGAAGCTTAAGCTTCTTCATTCCATTGTCGCTCCAGGTCTTCAATTTTGTGGCTATGTAAGACGAACACAGCATGGAATCAAACAGATTCCACTCTCTTAGCAACATAAGTCTTGGCTCATCTTCATAGGCTATCCTGGATGACTCGGGCGCCCGAATTTTAGTTCCGTCTTTGAGTGTCACCGTAGTAACTGCTTCCAAATTCCCCAGGCTGTTAATATGCTGCTCAAGCTCCATAACTCCAGCCTGGTACCTCTCATCTGTTAATCTCTCGTGGACAAACTGATCTGTTAGCGAAACACATGCCAACCAAAGCAACTCATTTGTGTTCTTCCGCAAAGAATGGGACAAATCGTACATTAGACACCCCGAGGGTTTTCCATGGAAAGTACCCATACGGTAATACTCCCTCTTCAATTTCCTGAAAAGCTGAACTGGATCATTGTCTTTCTCTTTGGAAACTTTCCTGCGCTTACTTGGTCCACCGTCTCCATCTTCGTCGCTTTCACTGTCTTCCTCATCCTCCTCTTCACCCTCATCATCCCCCTCGTCAACCTCGTCGTCACTATGCAATTCACTGGCATTAGCCAAGGCGGAAACATCAAAATCATAAGCCAAATCAGCCTGATTCTCATCATCTCTGGTGTAAAGCACGATGACATTATCATTTCGGTCGCCCAAGTTATGCAGGTGGATGGGACGATGGCTGTCAACCACAAAAACGCGAGCCCCAGGGGCCAATTGGAGCAACCGGCGCAGGTCACGCTGGCAGCCCCAATTAATCAAGAGGATGGAAATGGGTGGTTGATTGGAGAGATGGGGCCCCGCATATTTGTGGATCCCTTGGAAAGAGGATACAGGATAGCAAGCGTAACGGACAGAATCAGATTCGAGGATGTGGAAAATGATTTTGAGGGAACAGAGGGAGTCTACATCAGATGTTGAGGGGAAAATTAGTAGAGGGGAGAGTGAGGAAGCCGAGACCGATTCACGGAGACGAGCATAAAAGGACTCCACCGTTTGCTCTCTTACCATTATTCTCTCTCTCTCTCTCTCTCTCTCTCCCTCTCTCTTTCTTTGTTTTAATTAACCCCACACCACACCCCACCACACAAATTACGCAGGGCTACTCTAGACAGACAGACAAAGGAGACCGATACTACATAGAGTCGCATCATTGGGTTACCTCACACAAACGCCTGGACCTCGCCCGACGTCTTTTTCTTCCATTTTGTCTCTCTGTCTCGGAGCGTTGTTCTGTGCCAGGCCGGCAGAATGACTGAAGACGGCTGGGATATAGCTCGCAAGCTCTGCGGATGGTTGCTTTTACCAGAAGTTGGGATTTTTGATTGACCGAAGGGTGGCGTGGGGGGAAGGGGGGTTGGGTGGAGCCGATTACGGGCGGGCGATGGCCGCTGCCATAGCCTATTCTCTTGACTAGACGGGATTCAAGGTGAGTGGGTGGCTGGGGCAGCAAAGCCAATCGATTTGGATCCGAGGATGAATAGACAGACAGAGAGTTTGGAATTAATCAATCACGTAACGCAAAGCAAAATTGAATAATTGAAATTTTGGCTCTCCTCTCTCTCTCTCTCTCTCTCTCTCTCTCTCTCACACTAGCCTCTTCTAGGTGGTCGGTCGGCGGTCATGTGCTTGTGATATGAGAGAGAGAGAGAGGGGGGGAGGGAGAGAGGGAGAGAGAAAGATTCAAGCTTTTGAGCTTTTTCCTTCCACAAAATTTTTGAAAATTTTGAATTTTTTTAGCAGACCGCCAAAATCTTTGGCGCCTCGGGCCATCTGTGATTCTGTGGCTGCCTCTGGCGTGTGGTTTTGTTAAAATCCTAGCGCTTGGGTTAGGGTAGAATAAGATCACACGTCATCATTTGGTCGTCACTCAAACGGTCAACACAGTTGTCTTCTTGGCTGACCTCTCCCGAAACGGTTTTTTTTGTTTTTTTAATCATTTCTTTTCTCTCGGCTCGTGCAGACTGTAAGAAGAAAACATCCGGATTTTGTGGAAGGCTGCGCGCCGTGGCCTGGGACAAGGCGAGCCCTCTGATTCCGAAACTATATATTAGATTTATAAAAAAAAAAAAAACAGTTTAAAGAAGAAAAAAACGATGGAGTTTGTTAATCCAGTCGATTCCCTATCAATCCAACAACGAAAAGGAAGGAGAGGTCAACGTGGACTTCGATCACTCCACTCCCAACTTCATTTACCACTTACATTTTAAAGACGCTTCCTTCCGACGAACCCATTAAATGATGAGAAATTCCCCTCCGCCGGAGTTGACTTTATATGGGTGTCAGTTAATACCAAACCAATGAACAATATATTAGCAATTCCGTCATTCCTTCCAACATATAACTCTTGGTGTACTCATACATGGAATTAAATTACATTGCCCCCACCCACAACAGAGGCCAGCAAGACAACAAAAGTAAAACATCCCGTTCGAGCAAACGGATCTGTATTGTGTGTCCTTTCCAACCGAACGTAATTCCCGGACAGAACAGAAGGGGTGATCGCATGCTTAACTGAAACCATCTATACCATACGCGAACCACAAATAAAAAACGAAAAGAACTACAAAAGCCACACAATTACACATATCGAGATCATGAATGCACTTCAAAGATGACCCTCTCCGCCAACAGAGCCTCGCATCTAACTCTTTACAATCTCAACACACCTTATGATTGTTGACCCACTCCGAGGCACCTCATTTTCTTCCCCACGGAAAGCAACAACCCTGGAAAAGAAAACATCAAGAAATGAAAAACGAAATTAGATATTTGGGCATCACATGTCACAACCTACAAAGCACCGGGACCTGTGGACCGGAGTGATAGACAGTAACAGCTTACCTTAGCGCTGTCACTAGGCGGCTGCTTGTGAACGTGCGCATAAGGGGACTCAGTAGGAGCTCGAGGCACCATCCCTGCTTGCCTTTCCTCCCGCACTTTGTTGAAGATGTGGGTAAAACTTTCAGCTGATGTAGAATTAGTCTCATCCCAGTCACCAAACTTTGGAACTGCAGCACCCTTATCAGACTGTCACAACAGAAGCCACACAAGCCAGACAGATTTCAGCATTGCGTTGAGAGACCTGGATGATTTGGGGGAACTAGAGAAAGAGGGACAAAACACATGAAAATACTTCATCTAGGCCTTGTTCCTTGCAAAATAATTTTTCAATATCTAGGTTATATATGTCTAGCTGCAATAAGCAAACTTGTTATGCCCACAAGACCAAGGTTAGAATGTCAGTATTATAAGTTATTAAGGGCTGTTGCACACAAGTAACTTCCCAAGGGGAGAAAAGATAACCAGATACCAAAAGAAGGGGAACGGAGGAATGGAGATGCCATTGCAAGCTCGGTAGCAGTATACAAACTCATTATCAAAGGTATGCACAATGACAAAAGTACCGGAAGAAGAGAGAAAACTTACACTTTCGTCACCTCTTGGTCTCAATTGAGATCTTCCAGGAGTAGCATGGCCACTTTCATACGAGCCTTTTCCTTCCCAGGCAGTAGATGGAGCCCCACTGCTCTTCCCAGAGATCCTAGCATGATAATGTAATGGTGATCGCTCCAAGCTGTTGTCAAAGCCAGTACTCTGTCTTGAAGGCCGCTTATGGGTTTCGCCATAACCCACTCCATGACCTCCAGAACGTTGGGGTGCTGACTCATCGCCTGTTCTGCGGTTCATATTCTCATTACGGACCGGCGAGTTGGCAAACTGTTTGAGGTCACTGTCTTCCTTACTCCTGCGGCGTTCGGGAGTTTGCCTGACAGCTACAGGCCCTCTTGGTCCCTCTGGCTCAGACACTAAGTCAGGGTTCTCTAAAGGATCGTTTGGATTTATATTCTTGCCCCCACTCCGACCCTTTCGAGCATCATTAAAATAGGCTGTGTAAGGAACATTCTCTTCACTTTCCCAATTACCAAACTTGGGTACATGTGAACGTTGCTGCTACAGGAAGAACAGAACATTAAATCTGCCAGAACATGGTTTATAGGCACCAAAAACTCTTCCTGTGTAAAAAGATATCGGTCCATCTATCCTTAGCATTCTTGAAGTATCGATAAATTTAATTCTTATTCTTCTTAATAAGAACAAAGCTTAAGATTATTGAACCATAGTATGCTCATAACCATGTTCCTAAGGTCCAAGAGTTTGAAGTTACTTCAAAGATCTGAGACAAAACCATATCCACTTTTTCCAACAGTACTACACATGTAAACTTCGCAGTGGAGCATAATTTATTCCTTACCCTGTTTGTACCAATTCTTTAAAGATAGATTAACATTTCACTTCAAGCTATAAGCATGGATAAAATGATGGAACTCCTCCCAGGATAGAAAAGGTTCAAGTAACTCATTTGGTCCTCAGTGGAGTAAAAAGCAAAGACACATTATGTTATATAACAATAGAAAAGGCAAGTAAAACAGAATTGTCACAATGAGATTTAAAAAATATATATTTATAGTAATCAATATGAGATCATGTTAAACGGCAAAACACCTATACAGTATTTTTGGACATGTGAAATAAAAATTTAGATAACTCTAAGTTGTTAGCTGAAAGTTCCCAACACCTATGCCAGCTGAAATTGATCCGAGATTTTTACCTATCTGAAGTTGTGAAGGAAAAAGAGAAGAAGATGCAATGCCAAAGAAACCAAATAGCAAAAGAATAGCATGCAATCAAATTTTTGGCAAGAGATAGAGAAAGAGCAAGCCTGCCCTTAGGCATGCCCACACACAAGCAAGAGAGAGGGAAGAAGAGAGAGCATGACACGACCAAGCTTTACATGTAGTCTATGTATGGGTTATAAAACAACCAAAGAAGAAAAGGACGAGGACAAATACTAAGGGTCAATCTTACAAAAGGGGAAAAGTTGATGATGTCTCCAACATTATGCCCCTGAAAATTATTTCAGCCTCACCAGAGACTGTATCCAATTAAAAGTGTGATAATGGTAAATATTTAAGCTAACATTCGGTTCACAGTTGGTGATTGTGAAGATCACTATTGTTGACAAGTCAATTGTGGATTGAGTTTTAGGGTAACATAATCTAGCTAAACCTGAGCACAGACTCATCTCACTTGAATTCCTCTAGTCTAGATCAGTTAAAAAATGAAATTGGTAAGGTCCCCAAGTGGCAACTGTTGTGCCATGAGTTTTTAAGCAAAATCATTATGATATCCTCCTTTTGAACAAACTGGAAAGTTGAGCCTTGGAGGGATCATAATCTCAGAGAAGTGATACACAGCTTCACCCATGCAAAAGAGACACAATCTTCATCTCTTAAATAACTTGCAATAATGCCTTTACACAAAATAAAAATCCGGGCCAAACGGCCATGAGAAAAAGGAAAGATCTACAAATTACTTGCTTATATATCACTCAGTGGCATTTGTTCCTCATAAGATCCATATCCAACCATGTAAAAGAAGATTCAGAAGATAAAGGACAATACTGGAAGTGTAGTGTGCATGACTATCAGTTGGATGCAACACTAGCACTTGAATCAAAATTCAGTAAACAAGGAGCAAAGTGATAACTTAGATTTTTGCCCACAAATATTTCTAAGTGCCAGACACTAACAGAAAGAGACACATCCCATTACACAAGAACAAAATGGCTACCCTGCATCAGCTACCATGTTCACTTCTAGAAAAGCAGTGAGAAATCTATTGAAAACATGGGAACACCAAAGTTAAAAGCATATACTGTAATGTCATGGTACTAGGACTATTATCAACCACAAACTATAGGAGTTGGTGATTTCTTTCCCAAATTTTGCCAACTTTGTCGCATTTATCTTTCATTTTGTTTTCAACAATTCTCATGTACAACAGCCCATCTGGCATGGATCCATTTCCTTTGTTTTCTCGGGTTTATGATAAAGCATAGCAAGGTTCCTTCCCACGCTAATGTTTCCCGATTTTTTTTCAGTCAATGCTTAAAAATCCTCAAGAGACGAAGACATCCAAATAGCAAACTGCTGGTTTTGTTTATCAGAAGGTATTAGAAGGATCTAGTCCTTTAACATCTTTCACTATCACGTATAGTCCCAAAAATTCAGTTACCCCCTCCGACCGAAGGTATCCATGTCCACACTCTTAAAAGGCAGAAGGGATATAAATCCAGATAACCTGAACACCCCAATCCAGCTCCATAAGTTCACAATTAACAGTTGACAGAGAAAATCCAGCATTACCAATCAAATGAAGACAATTCAAATCTTTAACAGAAAAGGGAGTGGGGGGGTTGATTCTTATTCATTTTAGCTTAATAATGTTTTCTCTTGTTCTACAGCTTCTTCAGCGAGAGAAGAGAATGGAGAGAAAACGAAACAGAAGAATACATAGAAACAAAGGCAAAACTTACAGCCATTTATTTGTTCAACCAACCAAGATTGTATAGAGAAACTTGAAAACCGCAGACCAGAGATCAATATCCTGACACCCAATTCAACTAATTACAAGCCCTGAGAAACCAAAAACCCAAACGAAGGAGGGAGAAAGAAGAAGAAGAAGAAGAAGAAGAAAGTCCCCCAAGCGAAACCCTTGAGCGACCCCAAAGGAATGGAAGAAGAGACTTTTACCCGCGAGACCGAGAAGGAGAGAATCTTTAAAGTAATATGAGGGAGGGAGAGAGACAGAGAGAACGAGGGAAGGGATGAAGGGATGGGCTTATCAACCATTGACCGAAGCCACACTGACCTTTCTCTCTCTCTCTATTTATCTGTATTTTGTATTTGTATTCCACTTCGCTTTCGCTCTCAGTTTGAACAATTTTTTTTTTTGTCAAGAAGAATATTAACAAAAAAAAAAAAAAAGAGAACCATTGTTGACTGGCTTGGCTTCAAACAGCGAGTTTTGGCAAGTCGACTGCTTCCTTCCAGTCCCACGTTAATGCAAAGTCAGCCAGCAAAACAACACAAGACGCTTGTGTTGTCGGGGATTGGTAAATTGAGTTGTTGGGGTAAGCACGGCGGCAGTTTCTGCTTGGCCGTTGGAATTAACGGCGTGACTGTTAATGGCGGCCGCCCAAACCAACCCAACCTTAATAACCGTCAACGTCAACCTGGGGAGCCTCTCTGTCATCCGCAGTGGCCCGTGGTGACAACATAGTTGGTGGCGACATTCTTTGTCACATTCTGTTGTGTCTCTAGCAGTTACTTGTGCATCGCTGTGAAAATCTAAAACACTCCCCTCTCCACCCTGTTTTGATTTTATTTATCGGCTGATCCCCATTCTCCCCCCCCCCCCCCCCCCCCGCGGCGGCAGGGGCGCTCTTTTTTAAAGTTCTCCTGCTGAGTGTTGACTTTGGAGTTCCTCCCCCCCAAAAAAAATAAAAAAAAAAACAAAAATTAATGCCAATTTGCCGGTAGTTACATGTACGTACCTCATAAAAAAATACATTCGAGTCGTGATTGTAAGCATCTTTTAAGTTTGAAATCACAGCCAGCCAGAAATAGAATAGAATCAGTCAGCTGTTAAGAGATTGTTTGGCTGATTGGCTATAATGTGAATGCCGAGATGACGACGACGACGACGACGACGATGAAATACAAGTGGATTGCATCGGTTTACCATTATTTTTAACAATCGAGGGTGTGAGTGGGTGGGCTGTATGTAAACCGTCATGTGGACCCAGGCCATGCTTGGTCTACTAATCTATTCTATACTTCCCCGAATCACATGTTTTGACCAACCTCAATAGTTTAATTTGCATGTGATTATGGCGAAAATGAAATACAAGACCCCGAACGAAAAGACTCGCCATCCATGAATTGTCGTCTAAAACAGTCATTTTTAAAATTGCATAAAGCGGTTAACAGCAGAAAAAGTTAAAAAAATAAAAAAAACTCCACTATAATATAAATAAATAAATAAAAGAAGAAGAATTATTTATGGAGAATTGAATTGTTCACAAAAGTGAATGCACGGCGGCTATAGTTCCCACGCACCATGTCTCCTTTTGACTTAGATTTTTTCAACTTTGATTTTGTTGATATATAATACGATGATCCATATATCAGTCGTATTCGCTTTCTTTCTCCTTTTCTTTTTCTTTTTTTTTTTAATCTCGAATTTTGTAGATATTTAAAATGAGAGATTTGAATCTCAATTCTTCCCCAACAATTTTGTCATACATGTTGTCACTCGACCAAAATTTCCGCTTAAAATTTAAACTTTATAATGATACTAAATCTCATTCACTCTCGTCTAAATTATCACACGAGAAACAAGTAATGTTCACAGAAACCATTTCACAATTTTTATTACTTTTTTTAAAATATACAAAAAATAACAAAATTTCTCAAACACGTATACTCTCAACACTTCTCTATGTATTTATAGTTGTCACAATTATTAGAGTTATAACACTTGGCTGTCACATTATACCTATTTATAATATTAGTAGTTGACACTCCTAATTATTTAGGATCATGTATAACTTAACTACTAAACTGATTATGTATAGTGAGCATCTCCATTTTAAGATAACTTCCCTGTTAATTCACTAGATCATACACCTCTATTTAAGAAGAGTATGATACCTCATCAAGGATTTTTTATTTCATTTTCTACAATCACTCACATTTTCCTTTCTTCAAAAGGGTTCTATCAACATATTTAGTTTTGATAGGACTTTTGGAATTTTACAAAATTATCACCTCTATCACTGTCACATGTTAATGGAGATAATCATCCACGATCTCCTATTCTAGTAGCCCCTGTACAGTCAGTACTACCATGATCCACCCCTTCACTTTATAGGTGCCGGTTGACCGCAACTGATTCTGGTTTGGTACTACCCCAAACTCATGCTGGTGTACTTGCATGTTGCTATTGTCAGACCTGTGAGACATAGAGTTAGTCTCACTAATAGTGAGAGACATTCATTACCTCCCTATAATATATTAAGGAATCTTGTTGTATATTAAGAGGAAATATAGATGTATTTAAACAATCACACTTTTTATTCCCTCAACAGTGCTCTATAATTTCCATGCTTGAATCTCTCGCTCACATTTCTCCATGATTGCATCATATACTTGATTGGTGTTAATGCCACAACTTGCATTTGTCTATTCCGGCTTACTGTCATGTATATCAATTCTTGAGTTTGTCTTATTTTCATTGACGTACCTTTCTCGTAACAACTTGATACCGAGTATTGATAAAAGGCCTCACCAATCCTTATATTTTCCTTATATCCGTACTTTGGGGGCTAACATATGTCTCGATGAAATATTATGCACGTAAGAAGGCTAATGTTGACGAGTCAAAGTTTGAAGATTAGGGAGGTCAATAACGTGGGTCCCAATCATAGCTGTAATATTTAGCTTGTTACTGCCATGGGATGGCCAACGTCGAATACTGATCGCGAACATCGACTCGATATTCAACTATAACACCTCGCACGATTGCCTTTATTGGGAAGAAAAGGCGTAACCATTTGTGACCACCTACTTTTCTCTCTACTTTTTCTTTCTTTTTTCCCATATCGGAAAAAGTACCCTTTTGTTATTTTGTAGCGTTAAACACGCACGTTCGGCTCTTGAACAAATAAGAAACTAAAAGCAACAAGTAATGCTACCCACGAATTAAGATTTTCCATTTCCCCCTTTCTTTTTGGACCAAAACACATGAAAAAAAAAGAGAGAAAAAGAAAAAGAAAAGAATAAATAAGTTAGGTGCTCAACGTGGTACCAAACTAATTAATGCTTCTAACCATTTTCATTTTTCTATGATTGGTGGCATCATTTGATTTGTGTTATCCTCACCCCCAAAGGTAGTCGTTTTCCAACTGATAGGCACGTCATGTAGATGTGCGTGGCACAATTAAAAACCAGGAAAGAAGCCATGTGCTGGCAGAAGTGGAGGAGGAGGGCCACTGCTCTACTCGCTTGAGATGCTGTAAATCACATCACACACTTGATTAAGTATATTAGGTATGAAAATCAAAAATTTGGTACTAAAAATAAAAACCTAAGTTAAAGAAAAGAAAAGAAAAGAAAAAAAAACCCCTTTGCACGAACACAATAAAGGAATATATCCTTTCTCAAATTCTTAAAAAATAAAAAAATAAAATAAAAGAAGCTATTATCCTATGTATTCGAGAATCGCACGGATACCTTCGTCGTCCACTATCGCACCATCGAGGAGGAGCCTCAATGCAATGCAATGCAATGCAAATGCAATCACCTCCTTCCTCTTTCTCGTTAAAAAAAAAAAGAAAAAAAAAACCCCAATAGCTTCTCTTCTCTTAATCGATTTTAAATATTTTTTGCTTCAGTAAATAATCTATTTTTTTATATGATTTCACCGCAAATAAATGAAATCAATTAAATAGTTACGCAGCGTATTACGAGGACACCTTGAGTCGTTAGTTTTTTTTTTTTTTGTGTTTTTATATATTTTTTAGACACGAGTTACACGACGTTACTTTTTTTTTTACCTCATACCCATTTTGCCCCTTCTTTTCGGCCTGCCAGGAGGCAACCCCATTTGCAAAAATCACCTGACCTCCTGTATTCTTCAAACCATAAACCCCACCGTTAATTTTAATTTGATAAAAAAAAAAAAAAGAGGAGGAAACTCAGGAAAATATACTCTGGGGTTCCCCCCTCCTCTGGCTTAGGAAAAGCTTGTATCTTTATACTTTGACGAGTGGATCGCACAGATCTGTTAACGCGTAACGTCCTCATTTCGGTTCTTTTTATTTTTTATTTTTAATGAAAATGAACCCTAATTTGATGAAGCGGGTGTTTTGATTTGTCTCCATGTTGCGCAGTTTAGGCACAATTTCATTAACTTCGGTGTTTTTCTGAGCGCTAGGAAGTCATCCAATGGTTCTTTTCCTGTAAAGGGTAAATGGGCTTTATTTAGCCACAGGCGCTCCCTTTGATTTGCTTCCTCATGATGGATCTAGGAGCTTGAAGGTGCCCCGCCCCTGCGCACAACTTGTAGGGAATTTTGCCTTGAAGTCAAAAAAAGATATGATTCAGTTGTTATTCTTAGTTCTGTTTGCCGAAGGGGCTGCGGCATTTCTATTATTGGTGAAGATTGGGCCATTGAGAGAGCTGGTAATGAGGAGCTTGGATTACGTGAAGATGGGGAGGGGTCCGGCTACTGTAAAAACTGTTGCTGGTACCGTGTCAGTGATCCTGCTAGCAAGCCTCATGAGCATTGTCAAGATCCAAAACAAGGGCGCTAAGCTCGGTACCATGTCGCCCATGGATCAGGTTCTATGGAGAACTCACTTGCTTGAGGCATCGCTTATGAGTAAAGTCCCTTTTGATCCCACTCATCTCTCCGATTCCTTTTGTTTGTTTTTCCACTCGTTTCTTTATAAATTGCTTTTCCATTTGTTTCTTTATAATGGCGATTGGCTCTTGCTTCTATTGTCGTGTTAGATGAGATATTTAGTTGGAAAAGATTGTTCTCTCTATATGCCAACAAATTAATTATGCAGCTATGGCATTATAGCAAAATTGCAATAGTGTCTGTTGGGAAATTCGATGGATGTTAACTTTCTGTTGTGCTTAATGGCCGTGGCACTCAAAACTACTGAATTGCAAGAGCCTTTCTTGTACGAAATTTTGATGGTAATTTTCTGTTTTGACAAATGAAAATACTAGCTTGTGACTGGTTGGGATTCATGATCACATTCTTTTGCTTATGAGGCTAGATGGTCAGATTGAGTTGTGTTCGTGATAAGAGATGTGTTAAACTCAATGCAAGCATTGGCTGCATCCATCAATATATTGCTGCACATATAATTAAGGAGGAAACGCCTTTAGATGGGAGATAATGGCAAAATATGTTTGGGTGGCCAGTCTGATATATTCAAGAATTTGTTGAAGTTTCTCAACTGGCTGTTATCATGGAAAAGATTAAATCAAAGTACCTATAACACTCTGTAGCAATTGGACATATGGGCTTCCACAAACATTGGATAATCTAACTGATATCCTGCAAAGGACAAGGTTAATAATGTTTATTTAGAAATAAAAAGAATATATGCAGATCTTTTGCTTTCTCCTTTCAACAATGAACCCCAAAGATTCCGTCAGCGATCAATTATTGACTTCCCGTGGAAGATATATCAAGGAATCCATCACAATGATCTGTTGTGCATTCCATCAATCTGATCCAAATACTTATGACTACAATATGACCTATAGTGGTGCTACTTGCCATGGTTGGTATTTGGTTATCGTTGCTTAATCTGTTTCTATCTCACATTTTCTCTTGTTGAGTGAATTGCCATGTAAAGCAGCATCCTCTGCTCTGCCTGTACCACCCTTCCCCACCCGGCACCCTCCTCCCCTTTTCCCCTTCCGTATATATTGCCATGCATTAGATTGTCTTGGGGCATATTACAGGCTTGCTCCAAAATAACCTGCTGTTGTTATGAAAACACATCAGGAAGTAAAGTAGATTACACATTTCACCTGTTGACCGGGAACATGTGGTGCTCTTTTGTTGACCAAATGGTTGACATGAGAAAAGTTTCCTAATCTCTGGCTGATACCATTTGCAATCTTATCTTAGCACGTGATGAAAATTATTGCTGACCCGACCCATTATTTGGTTTTAAACTCCCTCCCTCTTTTTAATTACTCGAAATTGACTGTAACAGGCTTCACACTATTTCTTGGATTCATAATTGATCGTATGCACCATTATCTTACTAAACTTATTGCGCTGAGGAAGAATGTGGGATCTTCAAAAGAGGAACTTGAAAAGCTTCAGAAAGAGAAAATGCAACTTAAAGAGAAGGAAGAGAAAGCATCTAAAGATATACGGCAGCTGCAAGAACAAATTTTAAGCCTATCCGAAAACGTGAAGAAGTTGAAGTCAGAATCCGAAAGGAAAGACAAGCAGATTGAAACTGCTGACGCCCATGTTGTTTCTCTTCAGAAACAGTCTGCGGACCTATTACTTGAATACGACCGTTTGTTGGAAGAAAACCAGAATCTTCAGGCTCAAGCAGGCTATAGGTCTTGAGGAAATTTCAGAAGGTGCCGTGAAAATTCAAATCTTGGCAATTACTTTTGTTTGCTGGTGACGTTGCCGAGAGTATCTTTGTTGCTTAACAGAACTGGCGATTACTTGGTACATGTTGACTGGGGCTAAATGGAGGAAGCTGGTTTCTCTCAGATGATGAAAAGAGGCCTTGTTTGCCTAGTGTTGAAAATTTTGAATCATCCAAACCTCTCGCTTTGTCTCCGAAATTTCCATTCAGTTTGAGGCAACTGATGGAGGGAATACGGCTCACATTTTACACTATTGATATTATTCCAAATTTTCTTGTTCCGAGAGTGGTAAAAGATAACTGGATGCTCTTTTTGACGCAATCTCTCTCTCCCTCCTCCCACCGTGCATCTAATAATAATCTCGAAGAGTTCGGACGTGAGCAACATAAGGTGCAATTCAACAACGTCCGGTCCAGACGCGAGAAAAAGTGCAATCTCAACCAGACGGCAGCGGAAGCTCAATGCCATGAGGAAATAAATGGGGCGGATAACCAAGGTCATTTCATGTGCCGAGTGTATGTTAGTGCACGTCAATGTTCAAAGTTTCATCAAACCAGGTGATACTTCGGAGGCACAACGTGGTGTCAACACACTAGGAAATATAAAACGGGCAGAAATGACCGAAGAATTAATAAAATGAAGAAAGGTAGGCTTGCACTAGAATGTCTGAGAGCACTGAAATTCTGGACCTTCTCCGGTTCAAATTAACTTCCACTAAGTTCTGTGCGAGAGCTTGAAGACCTCTTCCCAACAGCATTCTCCCCCTAGTGCTTAATCTTTACGTTTTGGTAGTCACAGCCGCAGATGGTAACACCAACATAGGCTGGAGGGCTGCCTCGAGCTCGAGCCCGTCCATAGCCTGCACGGAAAGAGTAAACAAAGTAAAACACAATTGGGCACAGAGGAGTAGATTTCTTCTTGATAACATCTTTACTTCTTGGAGTAGATTAATAAATAGCATGAAGTTATCTGGACAAGTGGCCAACAACCGGACATGACTTTGTTTGGGCACACCACCAACTCCATAGCTTTATCGCCGTCAAACAGTAGAAAAATGTGGCAGGTGCACGCAATGGCTTCCATTGACAAGAAGATATCGTCCTACAGATCTACAGAGTATCTAAATTGTGGACATTTCACATACGCAATCATTCTGTTCTGTTCCATCTAAGTAAGAAGTGCCTTACCAAACACGACAGCCAGATCTTGATTTCCAGATTGAAATGCTTCATTTTGAAGAGGGAAATAAGCAAACAAGGTCTGAAATGAAAAGGGAAAGAAGGAGACATCCTCTACTCCCATGTTCAAAACCACATTCATCCAGGGCACTGCAGAGAATCAAAACCCACAGAACTGACAGTCCAACGGTGCCCCAACAAAAGGATTAAAAAAAAAAAAAGCCACAATCACACACACACAGCACAAGGCATGAAAAGCACCCATGGTTTCTGATTTATCCAATTTACAAGTCAATTGTACATACAAAATAAAATCGATCAATGGAGGCATATTTGCTTAAAAAAGCACAATCTGTAATTTTTATAATTAGATCTAATCTTACATCCGTACAATTAGTGCACCACATGACCACAGTCAGTCAAGCATCCCTTCCAGCGTTAAAATGACTAAAGTAACCACTGTAAGTATAGCGGATATGCACATACACATAAAACCGTCCCTTGTCAATTGCCATGTCATTTGGCCCTAATTATCAGTGCAGAAATACAGAAATGTTCCAAACAAGATATGTATTTGCCAGCAAAAAGATGAAATTAATGAAATGATTACTGGCCAAAACACTTCTCCAAGAATACCTCAACGGTAATGGCGTGCAGAATAAGCATACTTATAAATTCATTATGTTGAGCCCACACTCATAATTATTGTTGGCAGACCAACGTAGTTGGCCACCTTCTCTTGGCCCACATCTTTTGGACTGCAAAGCGTGTGAAACTGTTAATTGTGCAGCGGTTGGACAAGTTAATGACTTTGATTGCTTGATAGCTGTCTATTCTGAGCCAACACCAACATTAGCAATTTCCAAGGAGAACCAACTTCAGAAATCTGGCCAGCAGATTGGAACAAAGTATGAGGAGAACAGTGGCATCATACCATTGCTAGGGAAATAAATAAAGAAACGCTGGCACTGCAGGGATCTTTGCTAAATTGGAATTGTGAAACATCAAAATTTTCTGTTACTCTTTTCGGTACTTATTCTTACCAGATATGAACAATCTCACGACCAGCAGCATGGTGTTAGATCAGGGCTTCCAGTGATTCCACAAAAAATGCTGCCTCTTCTGTTTCAGGTAGCAAAAATAATTGGGCCTAAGACATATTTAATTGCTTTGATCTGATTGTCCAAACTATTCAAAATCTGTATGATATCTGGATATTGGTGGTGATTCGTATCTTCCATCAGAAAAGCTTCTTGCTTCCCATTCACTTCCACCGCACTATAACCAGGTACTTTCCTCATTCCCGTCATATTCATGATGGTCCTTAAAACAGCTGCTTCATCCCACTTCCTTGCCAAGGAAAAGAAGTTTGAAACCAAAGCATATATTCCTAAGTCCTCAGGATTTGATTCAAGGATCTTCTTTGCTGCAATTTCTCCAACCAATAAATTTCCACTATTATGGCAACCTGACAGGAGAGCAACCCAAATAGCAAGCCCTGGTTCAGTGTTCATGGTTTCTATCAGCTGACAGGCTTCTTCCACTTTTCCTGCCCGGGCCAAGAGATCAACCATACACGCATAATGCTTCTCACTTGGTTGGATCTTATACTCGTTGACCATGGCATCAAACAAGTATTTACCTTCTTTCACCAGTCCTGAGTGACCAAGAGCTGAAAGGAGAGAAGCAAATGTTGCATGATCGGGTTTTAAGTTTGCTTCCCTCATCTTGAGGAAGAGTGAGAGGGCTTCCTTTCCATGCCCATGGTTCCCATAGCAGGCAATCATTACATTCCACAGTATCAAGTCTTTCGAATCTACTCGATCAAATAGAACACGAGCGCAAGAAAGTGAACCACATTTTGCATACATGTCAATCAATGCAGTACTCAAAGCTCTCTGAAGATTCACCCTTCTAACAATGTATCCATGTAGAGACTTCCCCAATACCAAATTTCTAACCTGTGAACATGCCGAAAGTGAACTCACGAGAGATGCAGAATCAGGTCTGAAACCTGAAGCCTGCATTTTAACAAGCAGTTGAAATGCATCCTCTGGAAAACCATTCCTAGCGAAGCCAGAAATCAGAGCGCCCCAAGAAACATCATTCTTACGGGGCATGTCCATAAAGACCCGAGAAGCAAGCTCCAAATGGCTGTTCTTAGCATACATGTCAACAAGGCTGGTTTGAGCAACAACATCATTCACAAGCAACTGCCTCCTAACCATATACCCATGAACCGAAAGACCCAACTTCAAGTCCCCAAGACTAGCACAAGCATGAAGCAACCCCACCATCAAGACCCCATCTCCCTCGACCCCTTCATTCTGCATCATCCTATACATATCGAGTGCTTCTATGGCGCGCCCACCCTGCACAAATCCCATTATAGTTGTTGTCCAACACACAACATCCCTTTTGACCAAGTTATCAAGCACCACCTTAGCTTGGTCCAATTTTCCACACTTGACATACAAGTTCAAAATGGAGGAAGCAACAAACACGTCACCCCCATAACCAAAATCCAAGGCTTGACCCCAGATTTCCTCGCCCATTTCCAAGTCCACCAGACTGGAGCACGCCTTCAACGCGACCGTGAAAGTTGAGCTGTCGGGTCTGACCCGTAAGCCGCGGGTTATCATTGCACGGTAAAGACTCAAGACATGGTGGGGGCAGTTGGCGCGAGAATAGGCAACGATCATCGAATTCCAAACGTCGACGCCTGGCTGGGGAGTAGTGTCGAACAGTCGGCGAGCAAAAACAATGAGACCAGCGCGCGCATAGGAGGCAATTAGGCGGGCAGTGGCAGAGGAGGAGGAGTTCGCGTTGGTTGTGATCAGGAGGGCGTGGATTTGAGGGGCTACGGATGTCTTCTCGTCTCCTTTACGAGCAGAGAGGAGAGGGATGAGGCCATTCGGCAACTGAAGTCGAGGCCATCTTAATTTTATTACCGGCGACGGCGGCGGCATTAATTTAAAAGCCTTTCTTTTATTGAAGCCGAGGCGAGAAGGAAAGCAAAGGGAATTTAATTTTCGTGAAATAAACCAACTCTCACGCAGACACTGTTAGCTTCTCTTTTTTGAGTGTGTCGTGTCACGTGTGTATAATTTAATTTAATTTAATTTAATTATATGGCCTCCCGCCGCTGTAAACCGTAACTTCTTCTTCGCGCGGAGAGCGAGGGGGAAGAGGGAGGATTGGGGGGGGGTTATATTGTTTGCCTTCCTATCAAACAGCACCACGTGGCAATTGACCCGGAGTAAACCTCCAGAATCCCAATTGAGTGAGGATGAGGAATCCTCAATTCCTGCAAGAACTTCCAACAAAAAAAAAAAAAAAAAAAGAAGCAATGCCACACGAATGCGAACGATAACTCTTACCCATTGCTCGCGAAAGCAAGCAGAGCGTTATAACCTTTTTTTTTTTTTTTTTTGTTGTTGTTTTTGGGGTAAATTTAGGGAGGGTATTCGAGTAAATTCAGTTCTCCTTCCACGACCGGGACTCCAAAAGAACGCCGCTGACCGACTTAAAATTTCCCGCTTATAAATAAAATAAATAAATAAATATATTATAGAAAAAACATATTTATCATTATTATATAAATAAATCCTTTTCCAGAAGGCCTCCCCCAACGTTCCCCCATTCCTCCATAAACAACAACAACAAAAAAAAAAAAAAAGAAAGATTTGCAACGCAACGCACTCTCCTCCTCCCCTCTTGCTCTTTCCTTGCAGGAGAAGTTCAGTTCCGTTCCATTCCATCCCTGCACGGAAGTTATCGATGCTGATTTAAAGTTACAGGTGGGATTTTCATGAGGTTTTCTTTCATTCAACAGAAAGAAGTAGAATCTTGTATTGATTTTGAAGGTGATCTATCCCTTTCTTTCTTCTTCTTGCTTCTTTTTTTTTTTGGTTGATTCCGGCTTTATTTTGTTTCGTATTTGCAGAAAAATTTGTGAGTCTGGAAATCTTTTTTCTTTTTCTTTTTTTATTTTTCTCCCTATAAGTCATCTTTCATTCAATGCTCTCTCTCTCTCTCTGTCTCTCTCTCTCTCTCTCCAGTCGTTCTTGCTCGGTCCTCGAACTTTTTAGTTTGCCGCACCTCGCGATCAATAACACGGGCCTGCCTACGACTCTATGGCTCTGCGCGTGGTGGCGACCAATATGATTAATGTGGAAAGCCATTGAATCCGACAGAGCTCAAAGATGTAACAAACTCATTGTAGTTGTCATCTAACTCAAATCTTG
This sequence comes from Bruguiera parviflora, assembly GCA_019804595.1. Lineage (NCBI taxonomy): Eukaryota > Viridiplantae > Streptophyta > Magnoliopsida > Malpighiales > Rhizophoraceae > Bruguiera > Bruguiera parviflora. Next base: position 10,658,278 of record CM034052.1, read on the forward strand.
TCTTTCTTATCTCTCCTTCCTCATCGAGTCGAGTTGAATTCATTCTCTGCAAAGTCACGAGTTAGATGAATGATTGGGCTTCTTGTACTCTCAACACTCAACAGGTATGCCGGACAACAACTCCAAGAATGCCCGACGCGGATCACTTGATAAGACGTCGAATTAAAGGATGAGGTGTTCTCGCTTCTTAAGATCTTCTGGGATTGACTCTTTTTGCAAGTTTACCGGATCATACTTATCAGAGCTATTGTCTACTAGGTCTTCCATTTGTGGGTTTGATGCGATGCGGCCTCTTGGATACTTGTAAATCACTTAATGATGCTGCACACCCCTACCTCATTGAGAAGAAGTGGGGGGGGGGGCGGAGGAAGAGGAACCCTGTACTCTTGAGAATTGTGGGGCCGTTGCAAGGATAGTGGGGCATTCCCCTCTGTGGCGATTTATCTATCTATCTATCTATACGCATATATATTCCCCATGTCCTCCTCTTTTAAATCTTTTTACCAATGTCCAAGGTCGTCAAATTTGTTTTATTATTTTTTATTTTAAATATATTTTATTTTATTATATACTGTATTTCTCATTTGCTTTATTTATTTTAAGTGTTGTTAGTAGAGTAATCAGTACGTGGATGCAAATGTCATTTTATAGTTACTGTTTTTAATTTAGTCAATTAAGGTACTTTTCTCTTTTTATAATAATTATAATTATAATTGTAATTATAATTATAATTATTATTACAGTAATTAGAATAATGATAAATTTTACTTGAGGCGATTTTCCTAAAACTAAAGAGAGAGAGAGAGACAGAGAGTAAAAAGGAAAAGCGTTTTCTTTATGTTTTTTGTTTTTTTTTTTGTTTTTTATATTCGTTTTCCTTGAATTAATCAATTAAGTTTATTTCCAGTCAGTTTCCACTTCCCAATACACTCTGCCAAGGAAGCAAAGTGCAAGAAGCACAAGAACAATGGCGGAAATCCAAGGATCCGAGATATCTGAAACTGCTCAAACAGATGATGTTCCGGCAGCAGCAGCAGAAGAAGCAGTAGAAAAATCCGATTTCGACCCGAAAACGATGCGTAAAACGAAGCCCGGTTCGAAGCGTCTCTTTGTTACCATATCGCTCCTTCTCTCCTTCTTTCTGGGTATGTACTGCTGTTTGCATGGGTAACTAGAAGGCGCATCTTCCTCCACCTCCTCCTCTTAATTGATATGCATCTTGTTTGTTGTTGTGCAGGTTTCCCTTTGCTCTGGAAATCAGTCGAAATCTACCGGTCCCCGCTTCCCTTCCACGAGATCGATTCTCTCTCCAAGCAACTCGAATCGAAGCCCCTTTTGTTTCCCTTCCACTTCCAGGTCGTCTTCCTCGACTCCCATCCCGTTTCTTCTTCTTCTTCTTCTTCATCTTCTTCTTCTTCTTCGGCTAACCTCGACCCGGGCGATCTTCAACGCTCGATTCTGGCTAAGATCACCAATCTAACCTCCACAAAGCCCCAGCGTGGCACCCTCGATCGTAATTTCACTCTCTCCGTCACCGTTGACGCCGATACTACCGGTTGCACCCAGTCCTCCGGCGATGACCTCCGGTTCTGCTTCTATGAATGCGGTGTGATTCGTGCCGTTGATTATGACTTCCATGATGATGGGGCCATTGATGATGCTCTGGAATCTGCCTTGGGAGGTCGGTGTTTGGGTTCTGGCCGCAAGGTGTACAGTGTGGTGGTGGTGATGGTGAACGGGCTTGATGCTGTGGAGGGGGTGAGGGCGGTAGTGGGCAAGTACAGGCACGCGTGGTTCGTGGTTGGGAAGGGTTCACTGGAAACGGAGGCACTCTTGGACAGGGTGGCGGAGGTATTTGTGAAGGTGTTTGTGAATGGAGGCAGAGAAGAGGTTTTGCTTCACGGGGAGTTTATGCCTGTCGGTGCTGATGGTAGGATTGTTCTCTCCTTCAATTTGCTCAATGCCAACCCTCATGATTGGATTTACAGCTGGTAACTCACTCTCCTAAGGCTCATTTCAAAATTTTAGCGTTCTGATGGCTGATTTTCCTTAATTTTGTTCCTTTCCATTCGTAGGAATTTTCAGAGTATAGACGAGACTCTGTTGGCCCCCATGATTGAAGCATTGAGACCAATAGCTAACATTAGCGTGGAAAGCCAGGCAATGAATTCTCCTTCCCTTTATATTCACGAAAATTTTCCTGGCCATGTGATTTATGCTTATTTAATTATGGTGTCTTGGGTTATTGCATTTGCTTTTTATAGGTTTTGTATCACACTCCAAAGTCCTCATTTTCTTCCTGGGATGAAAAGTTGGGCAGCTACATTTTCAGCATCAAGGATCTTCCATTCTTTGTATATTCCTCTAAGTCCCTTGCTATGCTTTGATAAATAGCTACAAAATTGGAAAACGGGACCAACTCATTTCTTTAATCCTGAACTGATGTGGTCTAAATCTTATGCTGTGTTGTTTCACTTGTGTGTGCCAGCTTTCTATATGTTTGTAATCAGTAAATGTCCAATATCTTTATAGACTAATGTCCACAAGTATTTCAACAGGTGAACTCGAATGAGTGGCACTTTGACACTGCTGTGTTGCTTCACTTGTGTGCGCCAGCTTTCTATATGTTTGTAATCAGTAAATGTCCAATATCTTTATAGACTAACGTCCACAAGTATTTCAACAGGTGAACTCAAATGAGTGGCACTTAGATACTTCTATTGCAGCGGGTGGGCAATCAAAGATATTGCATTTTGTGGTGTATATCCCTTTACTTGATCTCTTGTTTTTTCAAACTCAAGTAATATAAGGACTCTAGAGATTTTCTCATTGTGCTTAATTGATGAAATCAATTTACATCGCATGCGAAATTTCATGGCCAACTCAGCACCTGTTATAATTTGTTGGTCTACATTTACTTTCACTTGGATGCCTTGCTTCAGGTCTTGATGATTGAACCTTGATTAAAAGAATTTTTTTTTTTTTTTTGGGTATTGTCATGACTTTTGAACTTCTTCCATTGTGACATATCATTTTATAGCACATTATTCCTTGAAACCTGCCGTCAGCAATAAATAAAATATCCATTTCGTTTTTAATTCTTGCTGTCTCAATTATTTTTCCCCCATCTTTTTGTTTCCCCCAGATACATACCATCTGCAAAAGAAAGTCCCCTCCTTCTACAGCTTCCTGATGGAGAGATTTCAATGACAAATGGCTTTATATCTCCAGTTAGATTCTTACCTTTTGGCTTGCCAATCATTCACAGCCTCTGATTTTCTAATCTTTCTAGTGACTTATTGCAGATGTGGGGAGGTGTCATGGTGTGGAACCCAAAAGCTTGTTTAACGGATTCGGACAATAAGCTTCCTGAAAGGCATATAATGTCCCCTCAGGTCAGGTGTTTAGTTATTTACTTGAAGAATAAGGTCAGAGTGTTGGGTGTTTCCATTGTTTTGAAGCTAAACTTATGTTTTTGAACCGCAAGTGATACCTGTACTGTTGTTGGAACCATGTGCATTTGATTGGTGATTGCTAGGTCAAGTTTAAATTCAAATGAATGTTACTTGTTCCTCTACTTTTGGGTTGTCAACAATGACCGCTCTATCTGAAATGTTGTGCATGATCTGTTCTGTGTCTTTAAAAACTAAATCTAGCAATGTGTGATAGGATTTGTGGTGCATGACGGGATTTTATCAATCTGAATGTTGCTTTTCAATGTTCATCTTATATAAATGAATGAAGTGCATTTGAAAATAGGTCAACTTTTACTTACAAAGTTCATGGATTCTGATAAAATATTATGACATAATTCTTAATCTGCTTACTGATAATATGTTAAAACTAGGGAATATTTTATTGTTTCTTTTGCATTTTTGCATTTGATATCTGTGTTTTTTTGGTCAAAGAATAGTTCCAAAATATGCATTAATTATTTTATACTTTACCATGACTAGAGACTCCATTTTCATTGATCACTGTTGCCAATTGAGATGTGTTCTTTTTTTTTTTTTTGTTTCTCAAGTTTGATGTTTGCACGTATAACAGGATCTTCAGAAGATATTTGAAGTCTTTCTGGGACAGTTTCGGCAACTTTTTGGTCTAAAATCTGATAGTATTTATGTTGGTAAATCAGGCACGTGCAACCTTTTAGCGAGTGAAAGAGGCTTTACAGAATGGTAAAGAAAATGATCCTTTCAGAGACTAGGGTTGAATAGTTATGCTGTTAATCTCTTCCCTTTATATTTTCATATAAAATGCTGTGACCTGTTATTTATGAACCAAAAAAAAAAAAAAATGGTGTGGCCAGTTGTTAGAAGCAGCCACAAAAAATAGCCCAACACCTGATGGGCATTGTAGGTTTAAGTGGTTTTATTTGGTTCATTTTTGGATTTGATCTCCAGGCTTACAATTCTTTAGTGTTGTGCAGTTGCTCAAATAAATTTATTCTAATAATAAACTGCTTAGTGCATTGAAGGTTTCAGTGTCATACATGAGTTGGATTTATTGCTGCTTGTAATTTTCTGTAGGGAATTGGATGTCTTGGCACGACAGCACACATACTTTAATCTCCACTCAAGTGCTACAACACTAGGGTCTCTTTCTCATTTGGTATGTTTCAGCCACTAATAAGCCGAACATCCTGATTCAACTGGATTCTCTCTCCTGTATGAATAAGGTTCTTTATGTAGGTACAATCTTTGCCAAGGATGATTATTATGGATGAGATAGGAAAGCAGGTGAGTTGCCTCAATAAGTGTTTCTTTTTGGTATTTTATAATCACAGAGATTCTAGGTGCCAATGTATAATCCATATTACACCTAATCCATGCATTTGGAGAATTAAGATTTTTCTTATTTTAATTCTTAGAGGTATTCTATTATGTTAATTTTTGTTTTAAGATTATGCCAAATTTACACTTTTCTTTTTTGGTCCATCAAAAAGAAAACTTGCTTTTGGTAGACAAGATATGTACATTTATGATTTTCATAATCTGTAATTTTTAGCAGAATATGAGGAAATGGGATTTTCAACTCCACTTCATTTGTCATGGTTTCTAGCTATTTAACCCGCAATATGAGGGCACTTCTTGTAGGTTGTGTATGGCTGCCTTTAGAGTCTTTTTGGCTCTCTTTCAAAAGCAATCTTCTGTTTCTTTAAGATGTTAGTAGAAATGCCAATGGTTTGATTTAAGAATTTTTTTGAGCAGGTAAAATTTTCACTTGAAGCAGCAAAATCAGCCCAAAGCAATGCTTCTCTTGGAGTTTATGATGCTTCTGCTGGTATGTTCCTGCTGCGCACACATTTTTACACGTCTAAATATTTCTGTGCCTTTAACAAATGATTGGCCTGTGTTTGCTTATAAAGAAAAGCCTAACTGTCAGTTACTCTCCTTGTGTCAGTGTCCTCAAGGCAAGCAAGATCGTTGGCAGAGGATGCCTTTTTCCATCCATCTATAATGTCCGTTAGCTACTATTCATTTGAGCATTGTTTTGCGGTCTACTCGGTATGTCTTACGAGAACAATCTTTTGCCATGCAAATCTTTTATTTACAACGCCCATTATATCGCTGTACAAACCTTTAGCAGATAAGATCTAAGAAGTTGCACGTTAAGCAACTTTTGGAGGCTAAAGAAAGAAACTGATTGTTACGTAAAAGCATGACATGGGGTAGGTGTGCTGTTCTCAAGTTTTGTGGTTTTGTTCGTGCAGCCTTTCTTCCTACCGGTTTCAATGCACGTCATTCTTGCAGCACTGAGAGAATATAGAAGACACAAGATAGAGAAATCGAAGTATTTATTATGGAAGGCTAAGGCGAAGGTGGGATCTTAATCAATTCCCTTGATATTGGTACGACGGAAACGAGGATCTTCGTTCACCAGATGCCTTGGGAGAGGGCTCTCAATGCACTGCAAGTTTTGGAAGTTCGATGAGGATTTCTTCGTTGTAGGAGTGAAAAGATACCAAATGCCACTAGAGTGACCAGGCGGCCTTGAACGGAATGCAGACTTGGGAATATGCGCTCCATGTTTATTTGCTTGTATCAACCATTTTGTGACCTCTCCAATTTTCTATAGTTAAACCCTAACCTTTACACTGTTTAGTTTGATTTAATTGGCTGGGGGCTGGGGGATCTCTCTCTCTCTCTCTCTGTATACGGGCGAGTGTCATAGCATGCATCATTCGAATCTTCTACTCTACGTCCCCTTTAAATTTAACACCTTCCATGGTGGACGTTCTTTTTTCTCCTTTCCTTTAGAAAATTTTTCCTCATGCTAGTTATTTTTCCTAAAACATTTTTTTATCCCTCTGAAAAAAGAAAAAACAGAAGCTTAACTCAAGACGAGGGGTCGGTATTCAAAAGCTCGGTGTTAACAGAAGTGAGATCCCGGTACAAAAGCCTCGTGCACTGGAACGCTGCGAAGGGTTGGATTACTCCTCGTAGCATCAAGAATCCCACAAAGCCTAATGGCAAATTAGATTGTATATAATTTACAACTGGCACACGGCTAGGAACTTTAATGCAGCCATCCACGAACAAAAGCTGACTTCAACGTTCATCGAAAACAAGATAATTAATGACTAGGTTAGCTACGTCAATGAAATTATTAACGTGTTCCAATTACTTTTTCATTCATTATGTGCAAATTGCCAGGAACCGAATTTGCACTCAACTGCTGCTTCAATGTTTGTTAGTACTTAGTGGCCAGCTTGCCGTTGCGGGTTTAACCAACAAGAACATAACCTTCCTCATCTGATAACAAGCCCCGAGCAGTTGGAGTAGTCGGAGGGTCAGGCATTCGAGAAACGGTATTTCGGACTTGTGCATGAGATTCTGCTTCGAGCTTGAACAACCTAACTAATTCTTGTAGCTCTAGCTTTCTAACTTCCACATCCTCTACATCAATGGGTTTCTTCCATCCAAGGTACAGCAACCCAGTTGCAATCAGCACGACTCCTAACAAGCAAAGGATGCCAGAAAACAGTGCAAACGCATATGGGGAATCTTCGGCTCCAGGTACTCCATCCACATTGATCCCAAAAAGTCCAGTGATAATGGAGAGAACAAGGCCACAACCACCAAAAACTCCTAAATTGTGGGTAACTCTTAAACTTCTGTCCTGTAAATAGAAGTACGCACTAAACTAAACATCACGTGACAAAATCACAGATTGACAAACCCCAAGCCTCAAAGACACAGCAAAGAAAAGTCTTATATTCTTTTTACCAATGTTTCAGAAGTGGACGGGTCAAAGAACTTGAAAGAGCAGAGGGAAAATGGCCAAAGGTTTATCTACGACATTTCTTCTGTGGAAACAAGCCTTATGTTTGAGCCGATAGAACAAATTAAGATCTGCAGATGTACTCTCATCAACGGGTTGAAGAAACAAACTGGCTAGTTAAGGTGTATCAAATGTCAGCCAAATGTTCATCTGAAAGGAGTTCCATTAGCTTTTCTTTTTCACCCTTACATTTGAAATGAGAAATTCCTTTAGGTGAATGCAGAGAATGACGTATGAAGACCGGAGCATCGATGACATTGAAGGCGTATTAATGACATTGTCTGGACAATTTCTTAATTTCTGGGACCATTGGCTCATCTGGTTCCACTGAGATACTTCCAGCAAATTCATGCGATCTATCACACTAACAAAGGATTGGAAGGACATAATTTTGTAACTGCAACATGATTCATTACTAAAGCTGCTATTAAAAGAGATTGAACAACCACGGTAGGATATAGAAAACTCATCTATGACTCAGGAGAAATTGATGACAGTAAATATTCTGAGTATCCAATTGCTCATACCTGCAACCAAGCACGTACGGTGCTTTGCATTACATCTTGGATCGTAAACAAGCGTCCACGTACAGCTTCTTGCTCTTCAATCATCTCCCTTGTGCTTTTTCTTATTCCCTCAAGCAAGCTCCTAGCTGCATTCCCTCTCAAATGTTGAAGAAGTTCAAAAACAATCTCCTCCCTTGCATGAAGTGACCATTTTACTCTTATAACCTGCAAGATTCAGGGAAGTATGTCAGATGCATGAATTGTATTATTCTTCATTTTTTTAAAAATTCTTTTATCCCTTTAGTGAACTGTGTGTGTGTGAGCGACAGAATAAGAAATATTTAAACGAGGAAAGCCTCATACTGATCACACAATTCCCTTTAGATTGTAGAATAAACACGCAGGTGTACACAATCCAAAGGGAACCTAATGACCTCTTTCTTCCCTTCTTCCAAGTTCTAACCAATCTCAAGACATAGATAAATAGTCAATTCACCACCTTGGAATGTGTAAAAACACTCACTATTAACCTGAGGAATCTGCCAAAGGACAAATAAATCATAAAAAAAGCCAACCGTGGAAAACATTTTGCCTGTGAACTGAAAAAACTAGGTTAAATTTAAGACCGTACTTACGCAGCACAAAGAATCAATTTATAATGTACTTAAAATAAACCAGAGAGAACGTACTATATAATCAGCTGGAGAAGGTAGAAACCTTATTAGAATTAAGTCCTGTATCATACCTAGAGTGAATTTAGAGCACAGCCCAAATCTGATATCACAATCAGTTTTGAGTATACAAACAATCAGGGGTGCTATCATTAAGAGATGTCACGTTTAAACAGATACTGCAGTCCACATGAAAACACATTTTATCTTAAGCACAGAATGAACCACCTGCTAGAAAGGCAAATTAATTTGGGCAACTTGCCTGAGTTGACAGCCTCCTGATCTCTTGGTTCAAAATTACACTAAAGAGATGCATGTCCTCGTGCATTCTCCTATCCAAAAGTGAAAAACCATTTGGTATTTGTATCATGTAAATGAAAAGGGCAGACTTAAAAAGAAGGCACAATGCTCCTATTTTGCATGTAAGCACCTGTTCATGAACTTCAGCTCAACTTCATCTGCGACCCCAAATATGGATTTACGGAACAGCCTGACCAACAAAATAATAGCCAGAAAAAGAAAAAAGAAGGAAAAAAAAAAACCTCAAATATGTCAACTGTCAATTTATCAAAGAAAGAAATCAAACCTTGGAACAAATTCCTATTGACACCAATAATTGAGAACAGCAAAAGCAATTAATATAGTTATTAGATCACCTATCATCCCATCGAGCAAGGCGACATGTCAGATGTGCGATGACCTCATGAATGGATCGTGGAACGTTAGTGCCTCCGGCCGCAAGAAGTTCCTGAACAAAGCACAACAACAGATCATTCAGTTAGATCCCATCATAATAATCCAGGGCATAAAAAGATATGCAGACGATAGAGCAAGATCATTTTCAGCAAAACAGACCTGGACTTCTGCAATTCCTAAGACATTAATGTTTGACGAAGATCCTTTAACATGCAACGCTGTTATCAAAGAGTTTTGTGAATGCCATGACCGCAGAACAATTGGGATATCGTCTTCATCAACATATGGATCACCAGCCGACATCCCTAGCAGCTCAAATAATAATCCACCGGCAACTACTACGGGAACCTGGAAGTAAACAGAGGACCGTCTTCAGTGGTTCAAAGTCCGGTATATCGGCATCCACCCAAATCAAAGCCAAGTTTGCAAGAATAACTAAAACAACCAAATGCAACTCAAGTTAAGTCGGTCCAGACATGCATAGCATGCCTAAATGTACCGCCATCTTCAACATTATCCACTCAATTGACGAACGTGAAACACATGCAATTGATTGCAGTTCCTGGGCATTCCCTGCTAGACAGCACTGACCATCTCTCTACGTCAAAAGACTACCAAAACCGACATCACCCTGGTGAACGGGAATATCAAATGTCGGAAATGAACAAGGAATTCACCTCATAAAGAAGGTACTTCATACGCTCGCTTATCAGCTGGCTTTCATCCCGTAAAGCGATTGAAATAGCAGGATGCAACCACTGAGCATGACTCAGCCACGCTTTTATATGCGGGTGGCCTGCATCTACATGACACCACCAGGTGAGGCCCTCAGGACATTCCCAATAAGGAGCCGCCATATCTGCGACAGTGAACCCATCTCGGTCGTCAGGGAAGTCGAGGAGAGGTTGTGAGGTCCAGGTGGCATCGACCTGCAGCATCTGGACAAGTTGAGAGATTCGATCCCAGCCAATAGGCACCCAACAGCTTCTTGGAAACCTTTCCCCTCCGTTGAAATGGCTTGAAAAGTTAGGCCGAGTGTGACGATGTTGAAGGTGGCTACGGGGCATTTCATTATCATCAGCAACTGCAGCAGAACGCTTTGCAGGAGAAGAGTCACTTAACGAGTCCTCTGCGAGGTTTGCGGATTCAGAATGAACTTGCAGCATCTCGGGCATCACAGGAATGTCTTGTTGGAATTTTGAGCCAGATTTGGGTGGAACTGGCTCCCGAGGGACCCATACATATTCAAAAGCACAAACAAGAGCGTCAGTCCAAAGATCACCGCCGCCCATCATCATGGCGCCTCGGTTCAAATGATTCTTATGATTCCCCTGCTTCTTCGCTCCATCGTTGTTGCTGTTGTTGTTGTTGTTGTGGTCGTCGTCGTCGTCTCCTACCCACCCACACCCCTCAAAAAATGCCGAAATTGCTGACATAAATGATTTTTATTTTTATTTTTTCACAAAAAACTTATAACAAACTATGCATTTTTCCATTATCAGCTTTTCAGCGTCTTAGTTTCTCATGTGTTGCATGAATTGAATTCTGTAACCAAAGAAAAAAAACCAGCGAGAGAGAGAGAGAGGAAAGGAAAGAAAGAAAGAAAAGGGGAGATGGAAATCAGAAACTCAAATCTAAAACAAAATGGCCACAATCTCAACTCAAAATGCGCATGCAATTGCCATTGTAATTGCGATTGTGATTGCAATACTAATAAAAAAGAACAGCTAACGTTTAACATATATTTCTATATATATATATATATATATATATATATACACACACACATACATACACACACAACCGAATCAAAAGAGAAAGGGTCCGATCTCCATTCTTGTATGGATTTTTCCTGATTTTAGCAGTTTCTAAAACAGCGAGAGGGCGGGCCGGCTGGCTGCTTTTTTTTTTTTTTTTTTTCTTTTCTTTTTTGTTTTCTTTCTCTGTGTGTGTTTTTTTTTATAACAAAAAAGATTATTCGCTATTTATTTATGCTATATTCAAAAATTACACAAAGGTAATCAGCTTTTTCTTATAATCATCCAATAAATTCTTTGCTTTTTAGATTTCAATACCGTTCTCGGTACTTTTTAATATGTATTACTTTTTACTTTATGATAAATAAAAACAAGACAAGTATACAAAATCTCCAAATTGCGAGAGTATATATTTACGAGATGTAATACTAATCGATGTGAAAAAGGCAATTGCAGTTCTCAAGAATATCGTGGTTGCTAAGTTTAAGAGCTCGATCCTCTGAGCAATTAAGAGTTCCATGTATGTTTTAATGAACCAAAAACAAAAAAAAAAGGCAAAAAGCTAGCTTTAATGAGAAAAAGAATAAAAATTTCGTAAAAACTGGGTGTACCCAAAAGTCCATGTAGCGGAAAAGAGTGAAATTGGGAAAAAGTGTTGCGTGCTTCTATTCCATTCTATTCTTCTTTGTACTTGACATGCCCAAAGGTTAAAAAACTAAAATAATTAAATAATTAAATAAATAATATATATATATATATATATAAAACAAGAAGAAGCCAATAGAACCCTGGAGGAGGCCAGGCGTCAAAAGAAATCGAGACTGGTCACACACGCACGCACGCTCTCTCTCTTCTCGGACAGAGAGTGACGGAGAGGGGAGAAGAACAAACCTTTTCTGTTAGTTTTGGTCTCTCTTTGGGTATATGTTTTTCTTGTAGTTCTTATGACATAAACATAATCCCAAGAGGAGGGGAGAGGGGAGAGGAAGCCGCTAAGCACGATACACTCCCACGCACAACTCGCACCCCCCCCAACAACAACTACTACTTCTACTACTGCTACTACTACTAAGTCTAACTAAAGAACTTTCTACCAGATAGTGTGTGTGTGCGCGTAAGAGAGAGAGAGAGAGAGAGAGAGAGAGAGAGAGGGACATGGGGACCGAAGGCAAGAACATTGTGAATGCCGGCGCCACCGCTAGTGGCGCCTCTTTCCTTGGCGTGGACATACCGGAGGAGGCCACGGAGATGGTGCGGAGTGTCAAAGAAGTCGTTAACAACCACTGTACGGACAGTGACATCTATGCCGCTCTCATAGACTCCAATATGAAACCCGACGACGCCGTTCAGATACTCCTTTGTCAAGGTAACACCCTCCCACCCCAAAACCAACCAACCAATGCCTTTGTTCTTCATTCTTTCTTCTCTTCTTCATTTTTTCTTCTTCTGTTGGGTTTTTTTTCTACTCTCTTCTCTTCTTCTTGGTCATTAGTGCCGGGTTTTACGTCTTCTTGTTTATTTATTTTTTTGTCATCCTCTGGGTTTTAGTTTTGCAAGTGCAATGCTTTGATTAGTGTTATTCCTCTTTTCTTTTTCCCTTTCTTCTTTGCCTTCGAATGAGCAATGAAGGAACCCCTGTTTTTATCCCTCTTATGAGACTATTTTCTTGGTTTTATTCTTCATTTGCGTCTTCTTCTTTTCCTCCCGAGAGAGCCTCTTGAATTTTGCAATGTACCTCAAAAGTTTCTGATTTTCTCATTTCTTTTCTTGTTAGTATAATATTTTCCTCTTCGATTCCGATTAACAAGAAAGAAAGGAAAAAAAAAAAAGAATGGAAAATTCTTTGATAGATAAAGAGTATTGATTTACCATCAAGAATGATTTCTTTTGTTGCATAGAATAGGATTTTCTCTTTGATTCCCATTAACAAGGTAAAGAAAGAAGAATGGAAATTTCTTGGAAAGATAAAGATCGTTGATTTGCAATCAAGAATGATTCTTGAATGGTAATCTTAATTTGTTGATTTCGTTGATGGTTGCATCCCTCCGTTCTTTGCCCATCTGTTTTGCTGATGTTTTCAATATTCTTTTTCTGGCTTTGAACTTTGTCAATTGCCTTTTGTTCTTTTTTTCTTTTTAATGTTTTTTTCTATTTTCCAAGCAATTTTTCATGAATGGCGCCTTGATCATTTGGCCAAACTAATTCTTAAGCGAGTCCTTATTAATTGAGTGTTTTCCAACTGTTCAGATACCTTTCATGAAGTGAAGAGCAAACGTCAGAAAAGAAGAGAGGTACCTTATAAATCAATTGCCTGATTACCTTTTGGTTTATATCTCAGGTTGAAAGGGGGGAACTTCCCGTGGATTAGCAGTTTGTTCATGCTGTTCTCCTTTGGCTTTTAATACATTGTTTCCTCTATGTTATTTATCTGTTTTGAATATATCGTTTCCTCTGTGTCATATTCCTTCAGATGATGGAGACACTAGAACCGAGGGCTCAGGGTACTATTAGTGGTTGTTGTGGACTCAGAATTAGTGGGGAACAAAATTTGGAGAGTTTATTATCTCAATCCAGTTCTAGCTATAATGGTTTGTTGTCTGCTGGCTGAATTTGTGATATTATCTGCCATCTTTGCATTGTACATGCTTTTTAAATTAACTTGCGTCCTCTTGTGGCAGATGTAGGCAAAGCTTCATACAGGAGAGGGAATGGTTCTGTTTCTCCTGTACTACCTTCCTCCAGGTCTCTGATATCTTCTGTGAAATCTACTGATGAACAGCCATTGTATAGTAGGCTAGTTTTGGAGCTAATCAGAGTTGATTATTATGTTATGTGCCTCTGAAAATTTATTAGCAGCCAAACTCTGGCTGTTACTTGCTTGGTGTGTATGAAGCTTATGGTTCCTATTCTTAACCCTTCCTTTTCATTTATTCTCTAGTTTTAACATGTAAAGTGAAAAAGTGGTCCTAGGAAGCAGGTTAGTGGAGTAGTTTATAAACACAAACTGGCAGTTTCATTTATTAGGCCAATGTGCTGATTTCTTTATTATTTTTATGCACAAATCCCCTATTTGGGCTTGCAATTCTTGTTCCTCCTACTTTGCTTGATAAAGCCCTGCTGTTCATCTGATTGCTATTGAGCATATTATTCAATTTAATTTGAGGTGAAAAATTGTATTGCAAAATTCAGGTCCTCAAATGTTGCTTGAATCATTGAGATCTAATAAATATATGCTTTGATTCCTGCTTTTGTGTCACGGGATTGGTGCTTATAAACATATTGATTTGATGATTGAGCTTTTTGTGCTTCATCCACATGTTGTGTGCATTAATGCAGCATGGACTTTTTCTTGTTTTACCATTTATCTGTTCAATCTTTGCAAGATATATAATACAAAACAGTGATTTTCTTAGAAATGCTGCAATTTAGTTGCCTTAGTTGGGTCTGTTATATGGTGACAATGCTTTGTTGCACACTTTATTGATCCTGAAAATTTTTTGCCAGCAATTCTGTCATTGCTGATAATAAAGGGAAGAATGAGGGAACTGGTAGCACCATATTTTCTGCAAAAACATCTGTGGGATCTCAAACTGAACAGTTGGCAGGTGCTTCTGGATGTCTTTCAAGGGCTGACATTGTTAGGAGGGGTAGGCCACAAGACAGAAGTTCACAAATGGAAACTGCAACATCCCACACAGCTCAAGATGCCAATTCACAAGACTTGTCTCCCCATTATCTTGAAATGCCATATGATTCACCCATGGAGATGTTCAATATATCTTCTACTTCTGGCATTCAGATGTTTTCTAATCAATCTTATGTGTATGGTAATGAAGCTAAGTCTCCAAAGGGAGTCCAAGAATCGGAGGAAGATGCTGCTAGCAGCAATAGTGTGAGCATTGATGGAGTTGCATCTCTTTCTACTGAATCTGCCTTTCGTATGGGCATGCATGGAAGACATGAAGGTAATTTTCATGTTATCAGTTTGATGCTAGCAGTGATTGCTTCTTTTCAAACAACTATATATTGCATCAAAACCTCACACTGCCAGTGCAATTTTTCTTCTATGATGGACTAGGATCCCTTGTGTTGTGAATCTCCTCACACATTTGTCTACTTAGGAAAGAATTTGAAGATGTAGTAAAGATTCCCTGTTGTGTGTGTGTGTGTGTGTGTGTGTGTGTGATTGTGTAAAGATGGAGAGATATGATAATATATGGTAACTTTGTCTTGATGACCCCAACTTGCTTGCTATTATACTGGTTTACAAGCCATCATATAGTTTTTTGTTTTCCCTGTAGAGATTGAAAGCTAAAAGGTCACAATTCTTTTATCTTTATTTTTTGTCTACAAAGTTGGTAATTCCTATGTTTTGATCAGAAAAATAAAAATAATAATAATAATTGGCTCTCCCTTGTTATCCTTACTAGTTTTTGCTCAGCTTCTTTGTCCTCTCCTTCAGGAATAGAAGGGAGCTCTCATTCACTTGCTGCAAATGATCCTGCAAATGGGAAGGTATCAGCAGCTGCTACAAAATTGAAGCAGCTGAGCTTGGGGGAGAAGCCCATGGTCCATTCATCAGCAGATAACCGTGTAGTGTTTCCAAAATATTTGCAAGCTTTAGCTGCTGAGTGCCCAAATTTGAGTTTTGGTACATACAGACCTAGTGACCTTGCAGCAAAATCCAGTCCTTGGGCATCAAACTCCTTGGAGGATAACTCAAAACAACAGGCCTCTGGAGCAATATGTGGGCCATCTGTTCTGTTCTTGGAGACAAGGCATTACTCATTGAGCTTATCTCCAGTTCAGTAAACTCTCTTTAATTGTGTTTGATGGACGAAATTTTCTTTCCTTGCAGAAATTCAGGGCATCTTATTGAGAGCTTTCATGATAAGCAGCTTGGCTTTATGCCTGATTCCCGTGGACAGACCACTAACATTATAAATCATCAGATACCAATATTTCCAAAGGCACAGTTAATAAGACAAAGTATTCCCAAAGTTGCTCATGGGGATGGATACACATCTCCATCACCACTTACTGATTCCAACATGAAGAATAGACGGGAACCCAGTTCTTCCTGGCCTTTAGTGATAAATCCAGCAGCTAGGAATGTTCCACCACTTCCGCGGGAATTGGTAATAAATTAATGCTGAATGTAACTTTTCTTTCTTTTTGTTTACCAAGCTGCTGTTGTCCATTTAGTGGAAGGGAATTTTTTGATTAAATGATAGTGTAGCTGAGCGTGGGATGTGGAATATTTTCATTGTTAACTTAATTTTGATTCTAGGCTAGTAGGCTGTCATAAAAGGGAGTAAAGTGAGGTCAAATTGTTGACAGTTCTCACTGATATGTTGTCTCTTGTCTGTGTCTGGGTGTTTATTTTTCTTCTTTTACTTTTGCCGTTTATTTTCTGCTTTTATTCCCTTCTTCTGTTGAGAATATCTTTTTTTGCTGGTATTCCAACCGTCAACTCCAGCTAAGCCTTGAACTGCCATGTTTTGGTTAAGTGTGGAATCTTCTGTCCCTAATTTAAGACTTCCTGTTACAGCAAGCTAGTTCAACACCTTTACCAGTAGATCCATTGGCTTCAGAGCTTAAATCCATATGGGAGCCCAGGCTTGCCTATTCATCTTTTGGGGCACGGTCAGTTCCTTCAAGACACAGAGGTGTTATATCAGTTCCAACCATTTCCATGTCAGAGGTATGTAATAGGATCTGTTGAGTGACTCAAATTTGTACATATTTTGATTATTGTCTGCACATAAGTGCACTACTCATCTACAAAAATGCAATAGTAAGTTGAGGTAAATTTTTTAATAGATATTTCTATCAGATGAACCTCTTAATGAGGTGTAGAGACCTTGAACCTCTGAACTTCACCATGCTTGGACAACAGTATTCCCTTTGTTTGCAATATTTGCAAACATAAGATTAGACCAAATAACTGGGGATATCCTGTTTAATGTTTATTGTTAATTCTAATATACTGCAGAATTGGTCATAAACAGAAATTTTTTTGAGTTTATGGTCCTGTTGCCATTCTTTCTTTTTGGTACCTTATTTTGATAAGCTATGTCATATCCTGTTATCCTGTTCTGGAACCGATACAATAATATTTCCATACTTTTTTTGTTGTGCAGATGCTAAATTGTAGTTCCCATACTTTACTCAAGTCAAATGCACCTGCCATGTCTGGTGCAGGTCTGGCTATGGGTCCTGTTCCTCCTCAGTGTCAGTCAGTGCATTCATGCTCGCAGCATGATCTTTCCTTGGAAGAATTAGTCAAGTTGAATAACAGCCTTGCCTTTACGCATGAGCAATCTGCCTTGCAGCAATCACATCGAGATTGCAGAACATTGCATGAAAGTCTGGCAGGCACGAAGGGCAGCTTTCCATGGTTCAGAGGTGGTGTCTCTAGGAGCAGCTTACCTCTGTCCAATAGTATTCCCAGTTATGGAGGTCTTGGAAGCCCTAACAACTTTCATAGAGGTTTTAAGCATAGTTTGGTCTCACCCCTTGCTGGTTCTACAGCTGGCCATGATCATGCTTTGCTTTCTTGGCACAAAGAGGGAAATTTTAACACCATGCTTCAACGGGTAAAGACGCTCTGGTTTTTCATGACCTTTTTCACATTATGTGGTGTATAAATGTGGAAGCTTTGTGGGTGCATTTAAGATATGATTTACTTTTCCCCTTGGTCTTAATTTCATTGTTTCTGTTCTCTTACGTTCCTCCTTTTGTTATTATTATTATTTTTTTTTTTCCCCGAGGAAACAGAAGAATGATGACTCTTCTGCATGGGAGTATGGTCCTCGTTTCAGACAAATGTCTACTGTGCCTGATAATATCAGCTCGCCGGGTGAGAATCGAGTGCTTTCTAGATACCAGCCAGGCCAGCGGCTCTCGCAAAGTCTGGGTTACACAACTGATACTCGTTCTCAAGCAAGAACTCCAGAAGAACAGCGGCGGCAAAGCCCCGATGATTTTGCTTTCAGTAATTTGCAAGGCCCATCAACTACTCGACTGCATATGCGATGGCCATGGAGTTCATAATGCCTGCAGGCAATTGAGTAACCAGCAGTCCAACAAAATTGGTTGCGCAGCTTCTGAGTTCTTTCTTTTCTTTTTCTGCAGAAAAGTTTTGAAGCAGCAAATTGAGGCTTTTGTTTCTTATTTTTCCCTACACGGCTGTTGATTTGTACCTATTCACTTGTGCATGCCTGAAGATCCTTTCACTGGCTCCGTCCTATGCCTTGCCTCAATATTTGTATTTGCCTTACTCAAATTGGGGCATGATGGCTTGCTAATGTGAATTTTTAAGCACAGAATTTTGGTTGGACACTTGCACAGAAGTTACTTAAAGAACGAAGTTTTCTGGTCTGCTAAAGTGCTACTGAAGCAACCGAACGTATTATGTGTGATTCTCCGTGATAGAATAATTTCTTGAGAAACTGTTATCGGCTGGACAAGGCAATTGACATGAAGGTAATGTCAGTTGCAAGGTAGGCAGTGGGAAGGATAGGTAAACTATTATTAATGGGAAGTTTGGTACAACTTAACCTTCTCCTAATTCTGATCATTCTTTTTCTTCTTCCAATAAAATTATTAGCAAAAAAATTGGCTACTTAAACCCAAATACGGAAAGCAACTCCTGTGAATTTAGTCACTTAATGAATGGGCGGAGGTGCAAATCTATCAGTGACTTCATCTGGGTCCAAAAATACCATGGCGCAAAACCAAGATTCAGAAGAGAGTGCTCACCGTAGGCCGAACGTTGAAGCGATCCTCACAACTTCCAATTTGTCAAAGGCAGTTCCACCAGTATCTTCTGCACATGATGGTGAGACCATAAGGCGGCCGCGTGGCAGGCCAGCTGGTTCAAAAAATAAGCCAAAACCACCCGTTATTGTCACACGAGAGAGTGCTAATGCACTGCGAGCCCATGCAATGGAGGTGAGTTCGGGCTGCGATGTTAGTGAGAGTTTAGTTAACTTTGCAAGAAGGAAGCAGCGTGGTTTATGCGTGCTCAGTGGGAGTGGCTGCGTAAACAACGTCACCCTAAGGCAGGCGTCCTCTTCTGGGGCCATTGTGACCCTTCATGGCCGGTTTGAGATATTGTCACTACTTGGATCAATCTTGCCTCCACCTGCTCCGCCCGGAATAACGGGCCTTACCATTTACTTGGGAGGGGTTCAAGGGCAGGTTGTGGGTGGTGGTGTTGTCGGTGCGCTCATAGCTTCAGGCCCTGTTGTGATCATGGCTGCGTCATTCATGAATGCCACTTTCGATCGCTTACCGTTGGACGATGATGAGATAGCTGCAGCTAATCAACATTATCAAAATGGTCGTCACCACCATCTCGATATCTCTGGTTTATGTGGACTGCCGCAAAACTTGCTCACAGATAGCACTGTGCCCCCTGAGATATATTCTTGGGCATCAGAGCGTGCCATGTCAAAATCCTAGAGATATTAGCAGCACAGCCATTAAATTATCATACCATGTCTTTGTACTTTTCTTATACTTTTCTATGTTGTGCCCTTTCACGATAGTTCTTGGGCTCCGCCTTATGAGAATGTCATTGTAGCTTCGCTTACTATTGCAGCAGTGGACTGTGTACTGGAAGCAAAAATCTATTACTTCAGCGATAATTCTAATTTCATTATTGAATTCATGAGACGCAAAAGTAACCCTCCTATAGCATCAACTCAATCATAAATCCCATATCATCTAATAAATGGTAGATTTCTCTGGCTTTTGGATGCAGCCTTCCACTAGCTATAAATTCATGTACCTCACCCTTCACTTCAATCAAACTGCATCCAGGTTCTTTCTCTATCTGCTGTTCCTTCAAAGAGAGCCTCTGCTCCATTGCTTCCTCAAAGTGACTAGAAGCAGCATGAACATTAGACATGAGTACAAAACCTGCAGTTTCCTTTGGATTCAACTCAATCACTCGCTTGGCTGCTCGTTTTGCCATCTCAATGTACCCAGACCTCCTACACGATGACAGCAAAGACCCCCATATGATGGCATCTGGTTTTACGGGCATGCTCCTTATTAGCTCCTCTGCTTCTTCAAGACATCCAGCTTTGCCCAGCACATCAACCATACAACTAAAATGCTTTATGGATGGTTCAATCTTATATGTTTCTGTCATTAACAAGAAATAGTCCTTTGCTTCTTCCACCAAGCCACAGTGATTACATGCTGTTAAAACACCAATGAAACTAACATCATCTGGCTTGAAATTTGAGGACTCCAGCGATGAAAATAGCCGAATTGCCTCATTCTCACGGCCATTCATAGCTAGGCCTAAAATCATGGAGTTCCAACACGACAATGCTTTCTTGGAAGCAGTCTTAAACACATGAATAGCCTTATCAATGTTTCCACACTTGGAATACATGTCTATTATTGCCGTGGTGACAATAGGATTCATATGAAATTGGTTCTGTACCATATATTCATGAATCCATTCTCCTTGCCTAGTTGCTCCTAAGCAAGCACAAGCAGTCAACAAACTTACCATTGTAAACTCGTTAGCCTTAATCATCTCCACTTGCATCTTTCCAAAAAGCTCGAATGCATCTATGAACTTACCCTTCTTCACATACCCACTAATCATAGAATTCCAGGAAACCGTATTCCTTGATGACATTTTATCGAACAACCTTTTAGATTCATCAATTTCTCCATATTTAGCAAGTCCCGCGATCATTATATTCCATGCGACAACATCAAATGCCACGTATCCATCGAAGACTCTTTGTGCTTCACTCAAAAATCCGCTATTCGAATACATATGCAAGACGGTGTTTTCTATAAACCGATCACGGTCAAGCCCCAACTTTATCACTCTCCCATGAAGCTGAGCTCCCTCACGAGCAAGGCCAAGTTGAGCGTATGCCTTGAAAACCGAGGGGTAAGTCAGCCTTCGAGGTTGGATTGATGAAGTGGACAGCATGTCAATGAACAGACAGATTGCATGTTGGGGAGTGGAGCTTTCGCAGAAGCCTCTGATGATGGTATTCCACATAAAAAGGTTGGGGCGCTGTAATTGAGTAAAGACTAAGTGAGCATAGCCGATGTCGCCGGCCGGGGAGGCGCAGAAGGATAATACACGGCTAGCAGCAATGGGGTATTTTGCTAGGCCAGTTTTAATGAGTTGGGCATGGATTATTTGGAGGTCTTTCATGCTCTGGCAATTCTTTTCCAGCATGGTGAGGTAGGGTTGGTCCGAGAAGAACTTGGATATGGAAGTTGGAGATGGAGTTAGCCAGCAACAGTATGGTACCATGTTTGTGCTTCTTGTTTCCCGATTCCCAGCGTGTCTTATCCTTTTTTGATCGGAGAGAAAGTCTCTCACCCTCTCTCTCTCTCGTTTTTTTTTGTTTAAAAGAAAAAATTTAAAAAAGGAGAAAGTCTTTTTTTTTTTTTGTTTAAAAGAAAAAATTTAATGGTAATAGCTAATCTATGCATCTTAGGAAAAAGAAAAAAAAAAGGGTCCTTTAACTTTTCGTGATATGGAGACGACAATATTTACAACATGCATAGTCATATTACCAAATGGATAAGTCTAATTTACAAGGCGCAGGACTCCAGAGAATAAGATTTGCCACTCTGTCAGACTTCAAAACTCAGCTTAATGGTGCTATTAGTTTAAAGTTTAGTGATATAATTACTTAGACTCCTAATTTTAAGTCTATAATTCAATCTTTAATTCATAAAAATATCCACACACAAAAAAAAAAAAAAAAAAAAGAGAGAGAGAGAGAAGCGCACTCGGTTTAACAGTGGGAGCAAGACCAGATGTAATCAATCATACACGGCTTTTTTGAGGCTATCAACCGGGAGTGATATCATTAAAGCCAATCGACGGGATCGAGACAAATGAGAATTTATCTCAGGTGCAAAATAATTTGAGGCTATCAAAATTGCAGGAATTTGACTGATGAAGAGCACTCGCAGTACCTTACCAGCCCTTCCCCATCGTCAACGGCCGCCAAAATTAAAGTTGCTCCGCATGTTATGTACCCGACGACGGGTCTCAGTGGTGGTGCTGGCCGAACATCACCCTTTTTGGGTCCACGGCCAAACGTCGTAGGTCAAACGGCATTTCTCTGCTTATTTGCATTTCCACTTCTCGACAGCTTGTACAAAGGATGCCGAGTAAAAAAGAGCATGCATCTATACTCATGCTCACGAGCTCGGAAATTAACAGTCGACTCTTCGGAGCCAACTGTGGAGAAGAGAGGAGAGGGGTGTGTGTGTGTGTGTGTAGCCCGTCCGACGCTGACGGGTACTATATGAATTGCAAAGAGTTTGACGGGAAATTATTTCTCATCGGTTCGGTGCCAGAGCCAAAAAGCCTTTTGTTTTTTGTTTTTTTTTTTTTAATAAATTTTTTAATGTCCAAAATATGATTCTTCATCGCCCGCCAAAAATGTTCGTTCGGCAAATGCTAAGCTTTACAAACTAATTTTTAGGGCAACCAGCGAGCGATACAATAGAGAATAAATTCTTCTCGCATCTCTTTTAATTAACGAATTGAACGTAAAAATGTAAGTTTGAATGGCGCAAATTTTAAATTTCTTTTTATTTATAAGAAAGAAAGAAGAAAGAAAGAAGAAGAAGAAGAAGAAGAAGAAGAAGAAGACGTTTAAGCGGGCCACAGAATACGGGCTGCTTCGAAAGTCCACAAAAGTGCGGGTGAACCTGCGAGACGTTTACGATGCAGCCCAACTTTTTAAATGGTTAACTGGGGGGGGGGGGCCACACAAGCACCAATCCGGAGAGTAATAATTAAATATAATACAAAAAATGATTTAGTCGAACGGACATGCCCCACGCTGAGAAATTCCAAATTAAGGTATCGAACGCTCGTCCGCCGGACTGCGGAGCCTCGAGCTCCTCTGTAGCCTCAGGAGGCTTTGGCACCACAATAATCAACGATGCCTGGGACTCTCCAACGGCAAAGCCACCCGCATAGTCATGAACGCCGGGCCGGCTCCTCTGTCGAAAACGCTCTCTACCCCCCCTAAACGAAGTTGATGCTACCAACGATGATCCGGTTCGTAATTAACATAAGACCTTCAATAGTAGACGAGGGTACAAACGGCGGCTAGCCCGGGGCTCCGCGCTGGCTTCTTGACGGGGGCTTTCGGACGGCGAGTAATATTTTTTTTGGGGGGTGGGGGGTTGTGACCCAAGCGAGTTACGAGAATCGGATCATTTCTGCTTGGGAAACGAGGATCGTGGGGCAATTTTTTGGGTTTACTGTGAGAAGCATAGCAAGGGATTCATCCAACGGTTGAATCAGGCTCTGGAAGTTCGATGGCATGATCGGACGGTGGCCTGCGTTTGAGTATGCCAGTTCAGAAATTATGCAACTCTAATGGGTAATAATTTTTCAGGTCACGATTGCTCAAGTCGTGTGGTATTATACGCACAGAGCGTGTTTGGGATCTATCTCGTATGAGCTTATTCCCTGAAGAAATTTAAATTTTAAGGTGTTGTGCACTTGCTCTTTTTTTTTTTTAAATCATTCTTTAATCATTTGTTTCGGGCTACGTGTGTTATTTTATTGGTTCGTTATGGTATTTTTTGGGTCCACAATTTCGGGTTAGTCCAACTCCACGTCATAGCGATAAACAGTACTGGTTCCATGTGGGACAGAAAAGCAGAAAATCTTGAATAAGCTTTCGTAAAACGAAAGGAATAAAAAAAAAAAAGAAAAAAAACGAACATTAACATTATTTTGTTTCCTCTTGATCCCCTTCTATTTATTTATTTATTTTATCGTACGTAATTCCAATAACCGTGGTTACAGATTTCCCAATAAGATTATGCATTTGCACAAAATTATGTGATGCTACCGTGAGATGCATTGACCAAAAAACGAACCATGCAATGCCCACTTTACGGCCTGTCGTCGTATAGGCTTGGGGGCGGGTGACAGCGAAGGAGACGAGAAGCTTTTCACGTGCCAGAGGGAGCCACAGCCCATACCACAGGGGCACGCTGGCCGCTGAAATGGGCTGGTCCGGAGTGGTCTACAGGGCCATTGGACGGTGAGCATCGAGCCAGCCGTCTTTGAACAAGAACACGATGGGCCCGCTGTGTGTGAGGGGGATCGTCCACGGCATAAATAACATTGGACACGACCTACTCGGGTTTAACAGTGGGCCGAATTCAGGCCAGATGCCCAGTCTATCTAATCTCATCTCATCCGAGGCCTCTCTGTATTATTCCGGTGACGGGCAGCCCCTCTCGCCAACAGGACTGTGCCGGGGCCCCTGCCCCGTTTATCCACTTGCGAGTCAATCCATCCATATAGTTGGCGTCTGCGGCCAGTACTGGCCTATGATCAAAAAAACTATACATTTATATGTACATTCCCCATTCCCAATCCAATTTCCCATATACCACAATAGAAATGAATATATATATCATTCACGTCTGTGGTGTGGACTGTGATAAAATACAGCAGTAAAAGAATACATAAAGCGTATCGATCCCATCGCTCGTTGCAACCTTGGATTGGAAGTGCAGAGGATTTGACCCAAAGCACGCATCCCAACCTTGCGTGGGGAAGGCCAAAGCTGCCACTTGTTAATGCATGCATGCATGCATGCACGCCTACCCTACGCCCATATCCGTGAGCTGTGCAAACTTTAAAGCACTGCTGGTCGTAATTATTCCCTTTGACCTCTCATAATGATAGCCGTTATCCGTATTCATTCCCAAATCCAACGTTCAGATCTCGGAACCATCAACGCGTTACTAAACCATTACGGGCTAGCTACCAAAAATCATCGTTTTCAACCTAATTAATCGACCAACATCCACGTAAAGTGCTTGCAGCCATCGACCATTTCGTGGATCCCATTATCCCACAATTTACTTAAAATAGTCCTAGCCGTGGACGCCAATTCCCATCCTGAATGTTTTCTTTTCTTTGGTACATCTTCCTTTCGGTATACTTCTCAATCTCAATGGTTCCTTCGATGCCTATGATTTCTATACTTCGTACAAAAGTGAAGTTGGGTGCAAAATTTTTGTTTATTACTGGTACTGCACACGTTTTGGGTTTATTTTCATACTAGTATGCATTCGTTTTCTTACCTTCCTTTTATATATATATATATATATTGGGTCGTTCTTATTCCTCTTAAAAATTTTATTCAATAAAATAGCATTATTAAATTCTTTTTTAAAAATTTTATTACATAAAACTTGGTATTGGATAATTGTGCCTCGATTATTCACAACGCAAGCACATAAATGTTAATTTTTAAAAGAAAAACGTATAAACAAATATACGTGAAAGTCTGCTAGATTTTTCAAAGCTACGTAGCCCATTCTTGTTATATAGAGCAGGATATATATATATATAATTGGTCAACAAATAGAAAAGTATCTTCTATTCGGATGTATATGCCACAGAGAAAGAGAAAGAGAAACATCTCGGCCACCCATGTCTTTTGATACCGTTTACATTTGCAAACTGCATTTTCATAAATTAACAAATGAACTCAATTCCTCCATATCTGCACCATTCGTTGTATAAATAAATTAACCAGCAAAACAGGGCTGATTTTGACATTACCCTTTTGCTCGACGTTGCAAACTAGGCATTAAGAAAGAATGCGCATGACATTTTGATTAAGGAACTAAAATCGTGAAATCGAATGTCAATCAATTTCAAGACGAACGATAGAGATAGACAAAAGTTCATCTCTCCTCCAGCTGTAAAATAAACCCCTAAATGCAAATCGAGTACAATTACTGCGTTGCAGGCTAGTCGAGGGCTCCACTGTTTACGAAAAAAGTAATGACTCTGTTAGATAGAAATGGTAATGTCCATAAATTCAGTGAGAAAAAGTGTAATGAACGGATGCACGATAACGTCTTTTATATTAGATAAAAAAAAAAGTACGGTAACACATATCTTAAAAAGCTCTTTTTAAGAGGACAGTAATGACCGTACACTGTGCCCAGACTTTTACTAATATATCATTATCATATCATGTGCCATATGCTCATCGAGGTAGCCCTTTCCGTACATTAATCTGGAAAGCATTAACATTTGGCTTAGAAGCAAGCAACTGGACCTTTGATATTACCTTTTACCTAAAATTTTAAAATATTGAATTATGACTTATTGCCCCTTACTAATTGCTTATATATATATATATATATATATATATATATTTCACAGCGAGACTCATCCCTGTTATATTTTAACGAGGAGAGACACTATAAAAAAATGACATTAAGAAAACAAAGATTAATGAGTTCATATCATATGATCTGAATTGTTTGCTAATTAACTAATACAATGCAGCCAGTTTTAATTTCCTCCTCCTCTTGTCCTGGACTGGACAACAACTCCTTCGTTTCCTGCTAGCATCATGTACTTATCCTTTCTCGTGAGACTAGTGCACTCAAATCCCAAAGCATCAGCAAGTTGTCTCTGTATATAGTTTGCAACTTCACAGCTGGATCGCCCCCCATCGCATGTGAGCTCTCTGGGCAATTTCTCAAGGATATGAATGCGGTAGCTCGGTCTGGGGTTCATCAGAAAGTAGATGGGATCCAAGCACTTCAACCCACTTGCAGTTGTCCCGTAGAACATGCTCACCCGGGCGTTCATGGCTACTGGGACTATCTCATCAGTTAACTCAGCAAACAGGGAACTGAACCTCAGCAGATATGGTTCTCTACACGTGGTCCCTTCAGGGCACACCACCAAGTCCCCTTCCCCTAATAATCTCTGCATTGTTTCCTCATCTTGCTTTCTCTCTCTTGTTAACCTAACCGTTCGAATGGGGGCAATTATTTCGGACATCTTGCTCAGGCTGTATGTCACGGCTGTCAAGGGCTTGCCCAAAGACGTGCTGAGGATAACTGGGTCCAACAGTGTCCTGTGGGTGCAAACATAGAGGACACCCTTTTTCTGGCATGGCCTTGAAGGGACAGACCCTTTGACCTTTAGGTCTATCCCACTCCATGAGCCCAGAAATATGGCTAATTTGTATGGAAGAGCTATACCAACGAGGAGTCGGAAGATAGCAAGGATAAATCCAAAGGGGAGCCACGCAAACATTGTTAGAGTTGCCATGGGAGTGGGCAAGAAAGCTAGCCTTCCATCATGAAACACAAGAGGTTTCGGATATCTGTCCCTTGTCATTACTGAACTCGGCATGCCCTCGATGTCTTCCTTGATCACCACATAAGCTTCCTGTCACATTCACATATAACTCAGAAACGTCACACGGACCATTTTAAGCTGGTATTGTACCATCTATGCATGCAGTAGTTGTATAATTCCCATTAACATTCATGACAGGGGAACAGTTCCCATGAGCAAAAACTTTGGCTAAAAAGATGAAAATTAAGAGGAAGTAGCGTTCAGGGTTTATGACTTTTTAAGTTGCCACACGGGCACACTTTCTTTCCCAAGAAAAGAAATAGGTTTGCCTATACCAAGATGGACCCAGGAATGAAATAACTGTCATTCCTGAGAATGGCTCAAGCCTAATAGCGTACAAAAAGGAAAACACCTGCATGTAGTAACAATGTCCAAACAAAGAAAAAGGTATGGTCCCAAAAACTGCTGTGGTTAGTTGTTTCCATAGTAACAAAAAAGGACAGATAAATAACTAAAAATGCCATTGCTGGGTGTACCTTGCAGGGAGAGACGAAGAGATGGTCATGAAAACTTGGACTTCCAAGGCCTATATCAGGCTTTCTGTCTCCAAAGTAGTCCTTGAGAGCTCTATGCTTGACGAGCAAACCAGAATTAGATACCAAACCGGTAAAATAGTGCCCTACAGTGTGTAGCTCGGTCCCTATGACATTGTCAACCCTCAAGTATTCCTCCAGGAATCCTTGTACCATCACTCTGGGGAGACTAGTAAAGGTGACCTTGGAACCAGCGGAAGCCAAAACCTCGTAGGCCTGAAGATGAAGGTTCTCGAGATAAAATTTAGGCAAAACAGCCCTGCCAACGCTCTCCATATCCCTCAACTTAAGCCCACAAAAGGTAATAAATATCATGACCCTTAATTTGAGCTCATAGTCCAAAAACCACAGAACGGGGCATGATACTAACAACAAAAATGCTCTGAGAATGCTTCCACCTTCGAATGCAACCAGCATGAAATAAGGGAAGAAAGACTTGCTCCTTAACAAGGCGCCATGAATGTCACACACCAATGTATCAGACCCCCTATTGTCCAAACTACACTTGCCCACATTGGGGAACAAAGAAACCTGTTGCTGGGATGATTTTACAGATGGGTTCTTAAAGAGGAAGCCATAGCTTCTCATCTTCCTTGCAGCCAGGTAGCACGAGTTGGCCAAGAGCTGGTATAAGACACGGTCTGCAAACCTGAAATGAAACATAGCGAAGACCGTGGCTTGTCTTTTGTGTTTCAGTCCTGTATCAAGATATTATGTAGAGAAGTATGAGCAAGCAATGAGTACTGAATACTTTCTACAGACACATTATTAGACACAGAGAAAGAGAGGCAGAGATAAAGGGGAGGTGTTAATAAGGAAGGAAACTTGTGAAGAACCGGGAGAAGTGCGGGGAATACTTATGGAGTCATTAAAGGGTGGTGTAAGGGAGAAGTTGATTATAGCATTAATTGCAATACAATTTCTACCCTCCGTTGTTATCCTTGTCTTTACGGTCCATTTTCCATATCTTATAGCTTTCTCTCCTAAGGTGTCTTCGACATGAACGTGCTTCAGCACAATTTTTCCTGCTCTGCCTACAGCAATGCAAATGGTAGGTTGCCTTGTTGGTGACCGCCCTTCTAAGTTTCTGCCTTTCTGTTTGAAAATTCCCCCTTCCCCCCCCTCTCTTTCTGTGCATTGTGTGTCATAATTTTTCTCAATAATTATTTTTTTTTGGGCCGCAGTGGACAATAGATTTCGAATGATCCGTAATTCAATGCAAATACCATGCATTCTAATTAAACATCCAAACCAAATGATTAATGTTGCCCTGGCTTCAGATCAGCGTGAGCTGAATGGCCTTTAACTACCAAGCCAACTAAAATTCGATGAAATTCCAGTTTGACGTTTTCATAAATTCAATAGACAAATCGTGCAGGATTCCACGTGCAGGTCTATTCCACACTGGGGTTACCTGTCATACCCCACTATTGCTATTTAATACCCTAAACCATGGGTTGAAGAACTTCTTTCTAACGGCGATGGGGGAAAAGTTCTTAAATTTACTGGTGAACTACTGTGTTATTGAAACTAAAAGTCTCCGCGTAAGCCCACCGGAGACACAGTGCACAAATAGTACACTTCATAAATGTGAACAGTTTGCAGAGAGGAAAGGACAGGAAACCGTCCTCCTCGTTTCAGGCCTATCATACCGTACGTGGATGCGTCCAAATTTTCTTAGTCGACTGCGATCATCTCCTGTTCACGAAAAAAGTCAGAGCCTAAAGTGGGTGGGAGATCCTGTAAAAGTTTGAAATCCTACAACTAAAGACGAGTCAATTAGGCAGGTGATAGGTGATGTAGGTCATCTAACTTGTGATTGGTCCTTGCAGATTAATTAAAGTAAAGAGAAAAAGAACCCCAAATCCAACGATGAAGGCTAAGGTCCCCCAGCTACATTTAATAAAAAAAAGAATAAAACAAGAATAAAAACACCGTCCCAAGTTGCCAATTTCTCTCCATGTCTCCTGGTGTCGACAAACAGAAGTCGAAAGTGGCTGCTTAAAAAAAAAAAAAAAACAAAAGGTGCACACATCCCAACGCGCTAAATGAAAATTGCTTTGGGGGGGGGAGACCAAGAGATGCCTGCACGTGCATCATGCACGGATGCATAGTTGTCAAACGATATTTGAGAGGGTCCACCGACAGAGGATTGATGAAGGTTGGGAGTGGGCCGTGTTCGATGCTCCATACCATGGATACACGCATTTATCGTAACGGAAATCGCTGGGTAACATGGCCTATGACTATATATATATATATATATATATGTATATGTATTTTTTTTCCTTTTTCTTGTCAACACGCAAAAGAGAAGAAATGGTGGTACGAACGGTGTCCCTTAAGTAGGGGCGGCGAGGCTCGCGGTGCCGTGATATGTCATTGAAATAACTTGAAAAAGCACCAATTAGCCAATACACAGACTGAAACATTGGGCAGCCCCGAATTTCTGATAAAGAGAAAAAAAGTCTTTTAAGTCTACTGGAACGGAAGGGATTTGTTGAGTGGAGGAGGAGGTGGGGGAGGGTAGGCCTCAAGCCCTGTAGGTCTTTTGATGAACCAGGGCAACCCACTATTTAAAGATTTTCGGCAATTTTAAGCTAGTTGTTGTAATAAAATCATTTTTGATCTGATCTAACTTTAAAAAACTGAGGAAGTGAGAGTCACAGAAGAGCATATATCATCCAACCAAGCCATTTTCACCGTCAAGGCACAGCAGAGCTTTTTAACTTTTCTGAACAAGTGACCCAACCAATCTTATCTTGCGACGCGGTACCATCAGTGGGGGCCTTGCGTCCGTGGCACTTTTCTAATCTGCGGTAATTTCGGCCTCGAGAGGCCTGGGTCCCCCCGAAAAATACACGAACTTCAATTTTTATTTTAAAAGTTTTCGAGTGTTAGTGAGTTTTTTAATGAATTATAAATAAAAAAAATTAAATAAACACAAAAATAGTAATCTTAAATGATTTTTATATTACATATAAAATATTTCATATTATATTATTTTTGCGTGTATAAATACAAGATGGCACATATGTTGTATGAAAATAATTTATATTTATTTAAATTTATCGTTTTTGTGTTCACGTCCGGACAGAAGGAAAATATCTCCCTTCTGTATGCCAATAAAGGCCAGCCATGCCAACCATGTTTTCGCTTTAAACTGAAAATCATTCAAACTCACCACCAACCCTCCATGCTGCGTCGGCCAATCTCCTTCCCAAGGCCGGAGGTTAAAAGCGCCGGCAAGCCCTAGTGCTGGCGTGTGTTTTCAGTGTGACTCGACGCATCTTTCGCTGCCAGCAATGCAACGTTAATCCCGAGGCACGGACACCCAAATGCACATTTTTACTTGGCCCGTTTGGAAGACATCAATACTAGCTAGCATAATTAAATTACACTAAGCATACCTGACCCTAAATGTATGATCGTTGTCTCTATAAATTGACCAACTTCTTTCTTTTTTTTTTTTTTTTTTTTTTTGCATTTTAATAAATTGGCAAAAATCTATGTACCAGAGAAAAATCTGCGTAAACTCCGGACTAATGCACTGCATTGTCCTGCAGCCATACCAAGACCATGGCTCTAGCACCACATAAGTAGACCGCCATACCACGAGGCTAAGTACGCCTGGATTTCCTTTTCTGATGTAGCTCTCCAGATGCTGCGGCATAGTCTTCTGTATTAACATTTTCTGTTGGCTTCTGCTTGCCAAACTCCTTCGCTCGCCTCTGCAAATGATCCATGAAGCACAGACAGACAGGGTTTCAGATGAAGACCATTGAGCTAAGTCCTACCGTGCCATGGGCTTATTGAACGGTTAATGCTGGTGTACTAAAGCTGCAGCAGCTTATTGCAATACAATGTTCTCATACGTTGTATGCTAAACAACCCCAATTACCTCCAATGATGCGGTCATGTCAGCCAAATTTTGATTATCCTTAGATTTTCCAGCATCCTGCCCAAGGGTTTCCTGAAACAGCCAAAGAGTTTCCGCTGTTGCAGCAGATTATAAACACAAATCCCCAGAGCATGAAGAGAAGTGCCAAATCCAACAAAGAACCTCACGAGGAATAAAGGCAGCATCTCGTTTTCTTTTGTTTTCAGCTGTTTTCTCCATTTGCTTTTCCTGTTTCTCTTGCCATATATTTTCTTGCTTCTTCTGCTCACTCAGAAAGTACCCTCCAGTCTCCAGCTGTACGTCCACCTGCAGTTAACATGGAACATTACGTGCCAATGGTTATTTGCATAGCAGTTACTAAGGCAGAGATATGTGCTTGCAATGCATAACAACAAAGAAACAATTGGAGAAAAGAAAACAAACAAGATTTTGGGGAAAGAAACAGCTTAATTTGAGGATCAAAGCCCCTATCTCACCTTGCTAGGTGGTTGAGGAGGAAAGATTGGTGTGTATGGTTTCTTTTCTTTACTCTTAACCTTCTTTTGTTTGACATTTTTCCTGCAAAAAATATACGAGTACATCAGAAATAGAAACATTATATTAAACAGACCAAAGGTCAAGGGGACATGGTTAAAATGAACAAAATCATACTCTTTGAACTTTAAAAGGAACCTATCCCAGTTCTCATTTTTTAGTGCTGGATCCTTCTCAAGTTCTTTCTTCATCACAAGAATCTAACATATAAGATAAGATAAACAGGAGAGCTGATAGAGCTGATAGATTTTCAAGTAAACCCACCATGTCGAAAGATCTGAAAGTGAAAACAATGACAATTTGACAGGAAATCAACAGGCAAATAGACATGCCTTTATGTGGTACACAGGATGCATTTTATTCTGTATACAGTCTTCCACAGTCCTTCACTTTCTTTGATTCTCTACATGGACCCATAGCAGCAACAGTGTTGCCCTAATTAATCATGCTAAAATCCCTCCAATTACACATAGCAGCAAAAATGCTTTCATTTTCATGAGATCAAAAACACCAGTAGTGATAACCATCACCTGAACTAGAATATAGCAGCCCATTAAAATTTCCAATGCCTGCATCCATAATGTGGCACAGATAAGCTAGTGGGGAAGAAGGAATTCACCAAGGATTTGAGCACAAAAAAGTTGCAGAATTGCCATCTATGCATCGAAACCACCTTTTTCCTTGTTAAGGTTTCATATTCTTAGGTGAAAGGGCAGAGGGAATGGGAATCAGGAAACTTGTGAAAAGTTCTAAAACTAAGATGATGCACACGCCTTTAAAGTCAAAGAATTTGGGCCCACGTGATGCTGTCTTCGCTTAACAAACCTTTCCTGCAACATTAAGAAGTTTTGATGCATTCTTGAGGACTGAAAATATATCTATTTGACAATACCAATCACTTCCAACTGTTCACAATTCATTAGTATAAAGCACCTAACCTTGTTTTTATTGCCACAAAAACAAGAATAGATAATTAAAAAAAAAAAAGAAAAATACATGATGTCATCGTTTACCTCTAAAAAGAATACATCACACTAGATATCTCAGATTGCAATCCATCTCTTCCCATGCAGAAAACATATGCGAAATCCAATACAAGTGAAATAAATGATCAATATGTTCTAATTTAAACTTATTTCTGTGCTGTGTGTTTATTTGCTAATTTAAGCTAGTTCTACTCTATGATGTTTGAATAAGAGAATCCAATTACCACAACTGTCCAAACTATACCCAACCCAAAGAATATAAAACTATTTTTACATGAAGCAAAGTTGTGGTAAGTGTCAATAACTTAAGAAAGTGAGACACAACTAAGCCACCTCCTTTTAGCAGCGGCAGCAACACAAACAAGGATAACATCAGGACAATGAATCTGACAAACCTATATAGATATAATTTTCAAAAAAAGCACATCATGAATAAGCACCATAACTTGAGAAAGCATGGGAAACAACTATTTGAATAAGTTAAAATAAAAAAACGTCCCAGTGCATGAGACTCTCCATCGTGGGGTTTAAGTAAAGATTAGATGTAAGCAATCCTATTGTATTTTTTTTGGAGAGGTTGGTTCCACAACTCAAATCTGTGACCTTCAAGACATGATAGAGTAACTTTAAAGTTACAACAAGGCCTGCCTTCATTTAAACAAGGTAAATGGTTATCCCCCCCTAAATGAGTTCTTAGATACAAGAAGTCTTAAACTTAAACATTACACATGCCACAAATTACCACTACTCATCAATGGTATAGGGAAACTTGTGCAATACACAACTTACTGCAGACAAGTTTGCCAATCTTTATGATGCCACAATACATTTCATCATCAAGAATTTTGATTGCCTGAAATATGAGCAATATCAAGCACTATGGTTAGATAACTAACATGAACTAGGACAAATAGTAACAATTATCACTGTAAAAGAGGGGCTTACACTATATATTAGATAATTGACAAAAATAGAACAAATGAAAATTTGCATTTTGATTGGAAAAGCAATTCAACTCTCAAAAACTTTATTTATTTTATTTATTTATTTATTTTTGTTTCTATGTCCCCAGATCACATAGATGAAATAACATCTGAAAATAAAATAGTGAAGACAGCAAGAATATACTGCACCGGAGCAGCCATTATTTTTGCTTTATGCTAGCAAAATTGTACTCAATTATGCGGAGGAAAGGGGGGAAAAAGCAAAACAATGTGCATATGGTGTTACTGTGTCACAGTTTAGAGAGTCACCCTAAATTTCTTTTCCTTCAGTCGCTTGGATTTGTGCACAAGGTATTCAATGGAACATTCTAGATATCCTAAGATCTGTATCAACAAAGTCTTACAATCCTATTGTCAATAGCTAAGTGAAACATTCGTTAGCTTCTCAGCAATGAATGCGTACCATCTATTCTTAGGAAAGACAAAACAAACAGATTCTCTATCACAAAAGCCATATCAATTGAGCCCCTCTCATGATTATTCTAAAGTTTTCAAGTAACGCATAAGAGGCATTGACTTATAAGTAAAGGCATGCTCAGAGAAGGAGAGAGAGAAGAAAGAAACTAATAATAACGATACCTGAGCGGCAGGAACACTTCTTGACAAAAGCTTAACGAGATCCCTGGCTTTGATAATGATATAGGGATCCCTAGTCTTTCTGGTAGTTGACACTGTCATAGACCCCTCAACCTGTACAGTGAATACGCAAAAATAACGGGGGAGCACATTAAGAAAGGCCAAAACATAGCACCGTACAAGTATGAAGATGAAACAAAAGCAAGTATGAAGATGATGCGCAAGACTGGGTCAAAATGCTACAACCCATGTTAAGCATCTCATATTTGCTCCAATTATCCCAAACCCACTCTCAAGTTTCAACTAAAGGCCTTTGTGCCTCAAAGATTGTAATGACAGTCCTTTTCACGAAGCTATATGCAAAAACGTCCAAGGTGTTAACCAGAGATCATTCACCAACCCATTCCACCAAAACAATCAATCAGAAGTACAAAGACAGGGCTAACAAACCAGACTGAGTTCACAGGCAACACCAAATTCCTTAAGCGCAGATTTGACCATCGGCCACGGCTTCTTGCAAGTACTTTTTCTGGAAAAACGACGCCGAGTAAGAAGCGAGGCAAATCCGCGTGGCATAGGCATGCGCACGCGCACGCGTATACGGACAGTCATACAGATATATGTGCCCACAATACATAATAATTCTCGTTTGTTTGGGCGCCTTAATGCCCAGTGTCCCATCCCTCTGTTTTTATCCTCTTAGCTTTCTGCCAAACCTATCAACTGTTCGACAATATGCCTCCAAAAAAAGGAACCTTACATTAGGGAAAACTTTAAAATAATAAAAAAAAAAGATTTAAAAAAAAAAAAAGTGGGTGCGGGGGCAACCTCTGTACTGGGGGGAAGAGAGTGGAGAAAGAGCTGACTTCGAGCATGCCCACTTCGTTCCAAGCAGGATCGAATTTTTCAATCTCCCAATGGTCGATGTTTGGGTCTTCGTCCCGCGGCTTCGGCCTATCGTGCTTTCCCTTCTTCTTCTTCTTCTTCTTCTTCTTCTCCTCGGTCTCCACGTCCCGTGGTGCCTCCTCCATTGCCACCAAACCAAACCAAACCAAACCTAAGGGTTTGCCTTTTACTCTCCTCTCCGCTGGCTGGCTCTGTCTGGATTAACCCAAACCCAAGCTGCCTCAAACGAGTGCGATATGACAATGTATTCGTGGAACGATGTGGTGTTTGTCTGCTTTTCGTCTGGCGGCGGTGCAATGCGATTCAGCAGTACACCAATTATTTAACGTCAGCATTAATTAATTAGTCAATCAATCATAATGTTATGAATAAACAAATAACTGTCAAACCATTCCGCAGATGAGATTTTTCTTGTTTGGCTGACTCCTTCGGGGACCAGAGTCAATTTTCCCGCCCTCGACTCACCACGAGTCATTAGCGTGATGTTACTTTTGACTCAGATTCAGACACCGCTCCGACTAAGCAAACACGCACACAACCCCACCATTCGTTTTATTGTTGGTTGGGCGGGCATTGTTTCGTTTCTATTCTATGCCAAAAAAGAATCCAAAGAACACCGCAGCCTGCCTGTCTCCGTTGCGTTCCCATAAAACAAACTCGCCCGCCCCCGCCCCCCCCAAAACCTCTCTCTCTCTTCTCTTCTCCTTTCTTTCTTTCTTTTATTTTTTTTAAAAAATAAATATTCTTAGAAAATTTGACTTTGGAGTGTTGTTGTTCGGATAATACGAGAGAGATGGATGAGGATTTCAGAGACACCGCAACAAAAAAGTGGAGGTTGTCGAAAGAAACGATAACGTGGCGTTCTGATTTAACTATAATTCCCTTCATCAATTACTCAGTTTATAAACAATTATAATCTCTTCTCCCCCGATTTAATTTTCATTAATTATAATTTTTTATCGATTACTTAATTTCCATCACTCTTTTTTTTTCATTATTAATGGCATATATCTTGTTTTTTCCTCAGTTGAAAAGAGATGTCTTGAGCAATCGGTTCTTCGCCGATTACTTAATTTGGATCGATTACAATTTTTTTACTAACTATTCATTAACTTTTATTAATAAAAAAATTATAATTATGTTTCACGTTAATAAAGTAATAGGCACTGTACAGCAAAACTGACGCATTTACAGAATTTTATCAATCAAATAAAATTTTCTGATTAAAAATTGCTCGCCCTATTTCGTTCCATTTTTTTAACAGAGGCGCCATGCCATTGTCGCTGCAACAGCGACTGCAGACCAATAAGAAGCAAGCGGTTCTGTTTTATTGCGTGGACTGCCAAGAATTCGCGTTTAAAGTCGCCGCTCACTCCGACTTCATCACCCTCAAGTCCATCAACTGGAGGTCCTCTCTCTCCCTCTCTCTCTCTCTCTCTCTCCCCCTTACACATACACACTCTGAAGCTGTCACCAGACATTGGGATACCCAATTGTGTGTATACGTGTAAGAGATCGTTGGATTGTTCTTTCTGCAACGGATATGATGTGGGTATTTTTCCCTTGTCTTTTTTTTTTCTCCTCTCCATGGAAAATTAAAAATTCGGTCTTGACGCTGCATTGTAAGTGTATGCATGTCCATATTTTCTAGTGGGTTTTCTTTCCCTCCTTGTATTGTTTTCGACTGTGAGTGCTCCTGTGAAAGCTTTGCAATTACCCCTTTTATCATACTTTTACTCCCTTTTGTCATCTTTCTACGGATATTGCCATCTGAGTTCAATCTTTTTATTTGGAACCAAACGCTGGAGCGTGTTTACTTACTCGTGTGTGGATTGGAGACTCGTTATGCTATACTGGATTGGAAGATTAACGTTGCCTTACCTTTCATGGTGACAGACTCTTGTCTATTTGTCCGTTCTGCGAGAAAAATTTAGTCCTGTAGGGCCGGAATTGCTCGGTGCTTTCTTTTTAACTAATTCTTCATTTCCCATTCAAACTTAAGCTGCCTGACAAACAAACTTGCGCTTGAAAAGGTATGTGCATTTTTCTTAAATGAGTTTGCTTGTATAAGAGGGAGAAGTAACTAACTTTCCTGCTTTTATCAACAACTTCGATGATGGATTTCCCAATCTCTTTATAAACAATGCCCATGACATACGAGGTGAACGTGTGGCCTTTCTTGCATCATTCAGTTCCGCAGCAGTTATATTTGAACAGCTTTCTGTCATATCTGCACTGCCGAGGCTGTTTGTTGCTTCTTTCACACTGGTTCTGCCTTTCTTTCCCACTGGTTCCTTCGAGCGAATGGAAGAAGAAGGGGATGTTGCAACTGCATTCACCATGGCGAGGATTTTGTCAAATATTCCCATATCAAGGGGTGGCCCCACTAGTCTTGTCATCCATGATATCCATGCTCTTCAGGCTTTCTTTCTGGTCCTTTTGACTTAAATCAAAGGATAAGTCTTCCTTTTTGTGGTTACTTTTTTGGTCTGTCTTTATTGCAAAAAATGCAATTATCTGGGTCTTACTTGTATTCATTGTTTCTCGGGAGAGTGAGATGTGTGTTTAAAGTATATGCGACATACTGTTTAAAGTACGATGTGTGTCAAATATTCATTATCTGGCACCGATTTACCTGTTGACATACTGTTTAAAGTATATGCTATAAATAAATAATGGTGTAACAGCTCTAAAACCTCGTGCATTCCATCAGTATATTGTTTCTTTTGATTTTCGTCTCCTTACGGCAACTTCTGAATGCCCTGATGCATGCTTTTGTTCCCTTGTGAAGCATCTTAGTTATTGTCTGTCCATCTTTATTTTGCTCATCATGTTTTGCCTTTGTTTGAGACTGGGATCCCTCTGTTGAAGCAACGTCTCCACCAGCTTCCTGATGCTGATAAGGTCATAGCACGATAAAGATTCTTGTGTTCTTGAAATATATTAGTCTTGTTGGCCATTGTGGCAATTATTTTCTTATCATTTTTGTTAACGAAACTCTGACTGTTTCTTTGAGGCGCTTTCCGGTGCAAGAAAGTTAAGCTTTATGGCCTTGTCATTTCTCAAATTTAACAGCGTATTTTACTTGGATTTTGTTGCTTTTCTGGATGATGGTGCTCGGAAGAGATTCCACAAATTGCTGGATCATTTTCCAATATAGTTAGTTCCAATTTTTGTGATGTATTTTATCTTATTGGCTACAAGCATTAGATCATCCTAATAATTTCGTTGGCCACCTGCCAGGTGGTATGCACAAAGGTTCGTGAAATCCTACTGGTTTTCATGTGGTCATTGTGGACGATTTGTCCCAATCTGGAGACGCCCTTATTGTGTGCCAGGTACTGTGAAACAGTTGTTTCATCCTTACTTTCTAGTTCGGTCCAAAGTAGCAAGTCACTTTTGAGAACTGCCTTTAAAGTCCTTGCTTCTTTGCTCTTGCAGAAACTCTTGGCCACTCATGGTGCAGCAAAAGTGAGTGCATATGTCACCCATGGCGTGTTTCCCAAGTGGTCATGGGAGCGATCCGTGCACATAAATAAACCTTGTCATTTGTATTCTTCCACGAAGTTTGATTTGTCGATTTATTTGGCTGAACATTTTACCTTCTGTTTGATAATACTGCCACTTGTTTTGTAAAGGCTCAGAGGCGGCATGTTCCTACTTCTGGATCACAGACTCTTGCCCTCGAAACTGTCAAAGCCATTTGAGGTTTTGAGTCTGGCTGGATCCAAATTTGAACGAGATACTCTAAAATAAAATAAAAAGATTAAGATCCTAGGCGTCATACTCTAAAATGGGACGAAAGAGTTGCGCGCCATTAAGATCCTAGGCGTCATACTCTAAAATGGGTGATCTCGGGTGCACCCATAGCAGAGAGAGAGAGAGAGAGAGAGAGAGAGAGAGGCAACTTCATAAGCATAGGTACAATCAGATTCACAGTATTTTCAATTTTGGCTACACGGCAGCGACGTCTGGGATGCAGAGTGCTCCCCCCCCCCCTCTTTCTGTACAACTGAAGTAGACAAACCCTTTGAACCCAAGGTCACCGAGAAGATACGTGCCATAAGCAATATAAACATGTACGGCACATTAGTAAATGGACCCCATATGCCGGAATAAAAAATAAATAAATAACAGAAAAAAAGGAATAAAAGCCAAAATAAAACCCGAAGAGGATTGCTCATGACAAGTTGGCGAGCCATGCATCCATTGCAGAGACTCTTTACAACTTCTCGACAATATGATCCACCTTATTCTTCTCCTTCCGATTGAATGCCAATTTTTTCCCTACCTACGAGCAGAACACTATGATTGCCTAACTCTCGATATATTGTGCAGTTCACGTAACCCAAAAGTGGAGACTGCTCATCAAGGAACCTTTTGTCTGTTACTCAGTGTCTTTACCAACTTTGCACAGTTGAAGATACCTATACAATGGTTAGCGCTCCCAGCAACCCTTAAGGCCAAGAGTGAGATCTCCATTCTTAATTATTCTCTACCTTCTTGTCTAGACTGCATCTTGGACTGTCCAACAGATCTCCAGAATAAGACCCATCTGCCTGACGGATACAGACGTTTAAATTGCCAGATGGTAAAGGTTCCTGGAGGATCCAAATAGCACGTACACTGTCAAGCAATTTGTGGTGAAAAACTTCAACCGATGAGTCTAAAATTAATCTTAATAGCACCTTCCTTTGTTTGTATACAAGATCTAAACTAAATAGAACCCTTTTTTGAAGGTGGGTACAGGAACCATGAGATATACGGTCTGAACTTAGGGTCCATTAATTTCAATCATCTGCATCCGTTTGGAAAGGAAAATGAACTTGCTGAACGTGAAGTACACAAAGAAAATTCTCGTCCTTCCTCTAGTACTGTCTAATATCATTGTTTTAATGAAACTAGAATCATTAGATTTCCATCTTTGGCTTCTCCTATGAAAAAGACAGGATACTATATTTTCTATGGAGTGGGACCAACAGAATGAAATTGTTTAGCCAAGTCAAAAAGACAATTTGATGAAGACACTGTTTCAAAGAAATACGTCAACTAAAGAATCAAGCAAACTTTGTGAGAAAGAACTTACCGATAGATATCTCATGAGAAGGAAAATTAGACTCAGAATTCTCACCTGATCACCAGACTCCTCACCCTCAGAGTGGAAGAGAATTGGCCTGCATTGCTTATCTTCATTCATTAAGCTTGAATTATGGAAGTGTGCTGCAAGGGCAGCCTTGCCCTGGATTCTCGCATATGCCAGTGAAGCAACTTTTTCACTGTTAAACTTCTCCCACTTCTTCCCATTAAAGGCCTGCATGGATGTCAGCTTGGGTTTCAAACATCAATATACCCTCACCCACAGCATAGATTGTACCATGCAGATATACAATATATCCACTAGTATTAGTACAAAAAATGTCTTCAATCATATAATGAAGATGTGAAAACGAACCTCATAGAAGGGAATGATGTGCGAAGGAGACTCCATATTGATGAAAGCATAACCCACATTGCATTTGTTCTGCAACCAGATGGGTTTTAAACAACAGTATATTGAAGCTGGAGTAAAATACATGATCTAGAAGACAGTGTTACCTTAAAATCAATGGGCAGGTACAGAAAATCATAAGTACCATGGTGATTTTCATCAATGGCAGCCAGCAGCATCTTAGAAGTATACCTAGTAAGAACACAGCAGCAGCAGAAATCATCAGCGATCACCTCACTCAAAAATCGAACATTTTTAATCTTCTTTGACAACCTTGGCCAATTTGCTTACTTGTTAGGGATATTTTTAATCATTAAAGTGGTCCTTGTATCTTCCCCATTGATAATTTTATCCAGATCAAGCTGATACTGCTTGTTATCTGTATTTTTCCCACCATTCTCAACTTGCTGCATTCGACCATGTTCAGCAAATCCCTCACTGCTGATTATTCCTGGTCCTGAGTAAGAACCACCGGACAGAAATATTGGATCATGCCTTGGGAATGCCATCATCCTAAAACTAGGTGAACCGTTTTCAGTCATCGTTCCTGGAGGCCCAAAGCCAGAACCCGAAGCTGCAGGAGCGCCCATGTGCGTCATATAACTTGCAGTGCTGCGGTTCAAGCCCATGCTGCCATATGTGACTGGGCTCACAGAGGATGTTTTTGGTGACTTTGACAAGAAGCTAAAATGCCTATCGAGAGGAAGACCTGAAGGGGCAGATCCCACGTGATGGTGTTGATGCAAACTAGAGAAAGAAGTAAGGTGACCAGCATGGGGAAACCCCTGTCCAGGGCCACCAGATGCAAACACATGTCCAACCGATGATGTTGGCCAAGCAGAACTGACATGCTCAGGATAACAATTAGGAATTCCCCAGAGAAACTGGGGACCAGACAACGTTCCAACACAAGATGAACTAGAATCTGGATCCCCAAAAGCAGACAAGGGAAGAGAACTTGTGCTTAGCTTTTGCTGAGGGAATGAATGAGAGTGCTGATGAGCTGCTCCTTGCATTGATCCTGTGCTAGCAAGTATCCAGTGGTTAGCCCTTCCTTGGTCCTTGCCAATGGGGGCAATCTTTGCAACATTGGATGCATGAGGGGTGAGAATTGAAGCTAACCCGGACAAATTATTGCCATTTACAGGGCTCAAAGTTCCCAGACCAGGGGACCAGCTAAAACCATGTAATGGTTTGCATTCCACTGGGCTACCAAAATTTGCCCAATTACCTGTCATGGAAGCAACACCACTTGATCTACGACCCAAATGCATTTCCAATATCAAAGAACCAGAAATTAGGACAGAAAAGTATAACACCATTTGCGTTTCAAGCAAACACATATAATCATCTGTATGATTTTTACCTGGAGGAGAGTTGGCCACTGGAGAACCTACTTGATGTCGAAAGCTTTGAGCTTCATCTTGTTCCAGCTCTTGATTTAGTTGCTGCATCAAGCTAAACACAAAGAAGCCTCAAATTAGTGTGATGGATAAACAACAAATGCATCACCACGTCATAGGAAATTTGAGTAAGATCATGTTAAAATAACTGATAGCAAAGGGTCTAAGGACAGGGACAATAAATTTGCTTTGGTTCCACAGCCACTGTCAAAGTGTACTTGTTCCAAGAAGTATACTGTTGCCACTATTCAGAGATTTATTCATAGATATTATGAGGCACCCACACCAGTTTATGAGGGAAATCTTCAGTGAACAACAAGAAAATGAATCAAGTTAACGAGAATGATTCTTCTTGCATCAATAAACAATCATTGACAATAACCTATTTATTATTTCTCCGCTTCATTTCTTAAATCAATTCCATATCACAATTATTGCAACATTTAGGACAAAAACTCCACACTTACTTTCGACGTGCTCCACCTGGACGGCTAGGTTCAAGCTTAATGCGTTTTCCAGCTATGTCACTCCGATTTAATGCTTTGAGGGCTGCCTCTGCCGCTCTAACATCATAAAATTCAATGAATTTGTGATGCCGCTTGTGTGGCGTTTCTCTTATCTGCAGTTTCATTACAGTTTATAGCAATGATCACACATGCAAGAATCCTCATAAGAGGAACAACTGAAACTTACAAAATTGTACCTCTTTGATCTCTCCATAAGTTCCAAATATTTGACGAAGGTCATCATTTGATACAGATGCATCCAGATTAAACACTACAAGCGTTCCTTGATTTATATCCTTTTCTGAGGGGTTATCCTAGCATGTACCATAAAAATGATGCTTAATGAAG
This sequence comes from Bruguiera parviflora, assembly GCA_019804595.1. Lineage (NCBI taxonomy): Eukaryota > Viridiplantae > Streptophyta > Magnoliopsida > Malpighiales > Rhizophoraceae > Bruguiera > Bruguiera parviflora. The sequence goes on from CM034052.1 coordinate 10,701,596, forward strand.
ATGTCAAAGGCTTCAACAATATCCTATCCCCAAAAAAAAAGATTAAACTACTCATTTAAACCTTGGGAATTGAAAAATGAATGTCAAGTTTTCTTCTTCTCAACAGCTTGTTTTGTAATGCCCGCATTGCAGCCCAGGCATCTCGAATGTCATAGTAGGATACCATTACAAATCCACGATGCTTACAGGCAGTATATAAAGTTCGAATATCTCCATGTTGCTGCAAGAATGGAAAATGAGAAAAGTTAGAAAGTGAGCATGGCATATAGCTGGTGAGGATGAAATTTTTGTTTTCTATTCCTTGATATGATACAAAAGAATACACAACAAAACACCAACACTGCACTCAATTAGCCAAAGCCAACTATAGAGTTTATTGACATTATGAGTCAGTAGAAAAAAAAAAAATCATAAAATTTTAAATTTAAGCAATGGGTATTGATTTAACAAATACTGGATACACCAATGCCAGCAAAAGTCTAGAGAAACAGGGCAATCACAATGACATCAAGCACCAGATTTTGGTACAATAAATATGTTAGTACTTAGATATCAACACCTTCAGCTATGTTTTATATAAGCAATTACTCTGTTGTGCCACATGAAGCAATATAGTAATGCTAGAGGCAAGGCCTCATCAAAATTATGACTCCCCGGGCGTTGCATCCCTGTAGAAGCACAATTCAATGGCCTACACTAGGGCATATTGATATCATCACATAGGCAAGGCATGCAGATTATTAAGCATGTCAAGAAGTAGTGATCCAAAGCCAGGATCTTCACTAAACAACCGAGGCACACCCTGAGAACTACCTCAAAGACAGATCTCAACTGAGAGTCTTCCACATTACTATTAATGTTCCGAACAAATAATGTTCTTGAAGGGTGCTCCCCCAATGGATGTTCCCCAGCCATATTTCCCACCCCATTTGGAAAAGCATAATGGCCAATTCCATTGGCTGGGACACCATCTGATAAGGTTAGCTTTGACATGCTAACCCGAAAGCTCTCTTGGGGTTCTGATTCCAACTCCAGTCCTCCTCCACTGCCAAAGACATCATCCTCTGCTAAATCTCCTATTTGATTAGGCAACCTGCTCAAGTCAAAATCACCCATTATGCCAGAAAGAAGCTCATCTTCATCATCCGGAAGCAAGTTTCCTAATGCACTTGTTTCAACATCTCCAAATGGATCCTCAGCTTTATTTTCTGGGTCCAGCTTAATTGAATCAGGTGACACATCATCCACAAATCTACCACACTGCTCTAGATCATTAAAGTTGACTGCAGAGTCAAGAAAAAGTCTCAAAGATTGTGTGCATCCTTACCAATAGGAGTCATAGCATCTTGTAGAGCTTATACGTACACTTTTTATGTGGAAGGACAGGTAATGAGCTAGAAAATAAGCTTGCGTCATTCGACAATTGATGTCCATCACCTACAAGTGGGATCTCCCATGCACTTGTTCCCACCTTCTTGGAAATACTAGCTGCTGGATTATTTAGCTGACCTATAAACAACCACAAGGCTTATCAAGATATAATGCATATATATCAGAGCAAATGTGCACACTACACATAAGCCTTAAGTGTCGACAGAGGAGGGAGAAATACTGCTGAAAATAAGAGACACCTGCAGAGTGACTGGAGGCCATAACCTTTGAGTCATGATCCATTAATCTCTTTCTGCAAACACAAAGAAATTTGAAAGAAAAAGAACTTCAACCTGTTAGCTAAAATTCTTAGCCTCAAGGGAGTCTATTTAGTCAAATAAAATGGCAGGCATGAACAGAGACATAGTATGGAAATGAATTTGAATAATATAACATTGGTGTTAATCAATGCCCGATTAAAAAAAAGTGGGAATTGCAGGGGGGAAAAAACAAAATCTTGAAATCGAGCTTTGACTATTAGTTTCCCATAATTTATGGGAAATCAATTGTTGATCCCTACTACAAATACATATCCCCCATTGATTGACAAAGAGCATTTGTTTCTTTCTTGTGTACTAATTTTGGGAGTATAATGACCTCAATTCTTGGTCGAACCTACCAGTTTTAGTATATTCTACATATGCACATCTACATAAATGCAGATACTCAGAGCAAGAGACTGCTAAAGATCATCAAGATGGGGAAAAAAAGAAAACTGAAATTCGATTATAATAAGGAACATAGAAATTAACAGAAATGACAATAAATGTCTTGCCAGGTCAACTCCCATAAAATAAAATAAAATAAAATGTCCACCAATTCCAATAGAGAACAACAAAATTGGGACATAATAAAGTCATGAAATTGCAAGCAAGGGAAAAAAAAAAAACAAGAAGAAGAAGAAGAATCACAACAAAAACTGAAGAACGAAGGAGGAAAATCACAGAGAAAAGAAAAGTGGGCAGCTGGGGAAGATCATTCAATCTAAAGTCAACACAACTCTAAACTCAACATTCGACCAAAGAGAGAGAGAGAGAGAGAGAATTGTCTGTCAAATTCGAGCCATGGCCACGGGCCAGTTGCACGCAACGTCAATCCACGTTTGGTCAACAGTAACCTGCTGTAGCTTCCTCCGAGACCCCGGTCGATAAAAACAGGAACAAAATCAACAAGAGATAACAATAAAAGATTACTTTCCCTCCCACCCACCGCCCGCACGATTTCTTTGAAAACCGAAAAAGAAAGAAAGAAAGAAAGAAACCGTTATGATTACCATACAAATCACTTCTAAAGACTGATAAATTTGTGAGGCAGAGCGAGAGAGATTAATAGAGAGTACCACCTGATAGAGGGGACAGAGAGGCGTGGAGGTTTAAAAAGACGGCACGGGGCATTGAAGGATTGGACAGTTGAGTTGTTGGACAGATTCCAAACAAAACTACCCACAAAGAAACAAAAAAGAGGACAAGACCAATGTATGTTTCCTTTTCTTTTTTTCTGGTGTTGATCAAGCAAATTTTTGAACTTTCGACTAAACTCACTGACTCGGAAAGAAAGCAAACCCCCCCCCCCCCCAAAAACCGCGTGTTTCGAGGAAGAAGCTGAGATATATCTTTCCTGTACCCTGCTAATTCCTTCTCTCCTGCCGGGAAAGCAACCGGCCTTTTCTTTAGAAAGAGATTGGAAATAAACGCAAACAAGAAATAAAACCCATCAAAAATTAACAACAGGCTGTCTGATAGGCTCTGTGCGCGCGCTCGCGCGCGAGAGAGAGAGAGAGAGAGAGAGAGAGAGAGCGAGGGAGAGGAGGGGGGGAAGGGAGAGAGCACGAGAAATGACGCGAGGGAAGAGAACAGGGGGTAAGTAAATATTATTAAGTGCAGTACAACCCAACCACGCCTTTTGCCTTCTTTGGTCAAAGAAGTCATATATATATATATATATATATATATATATATAAAGAATAAAATCTGTAAGATATTATTTACTTTACTAAATAAAAGGAGAAACGAAGACCGCCCCCCCTCCCCTCTCTCTCTCTCTCTCGCTCGCTCGCTAAAACTGATTAGATTAGACCGAGGGAAGGGAAATTCCTTTCATAAAATGGTCTTAAATTTCTAGCTATTTTTGGCGTCCTTTGACACGCAAGCGGCCACTCTCATCTCTTCAGGTCTTTGGGTTTTTCCCACTAAAGCCCACGTCAAATTTCCCACCCCGTTTTGTTATGATTCCCTCGGATTGGTTTGGTCGGTGTACGTTAGCGGCCGCCACTACCGAGCTAAGGCAATAAGGAATTGTTGATGATTTTTTTTTTTTTTTGACCGTTGGTTAAAGAATCCGCGCGGCTGTGTGGGATTCGATTCAATTCAAATCTCCCTAATTATTTGGGGAGATAATTGCAGTCATTTGAATGAAAGGATTAAGAGAACTCTCGAGCTAGAAAGTTTCTTTTCAGCAAATAAAATGGCAGGAGAATTTTATAGCAATGAAATAAAATCAAGCTTTCTCATCAGAAACACTGCGAAGTGGGGGTCACTCCGTTGATCCCCCCTTTTCAAAAATGCTTCCTTCCGTCTGCGCGTCGGAGCTCGGAATCAATTCTTTAGCCCTTGACCCCGTCCGCAAAAGAATGATCTCGGCCTGCGACGCTTCGGGAGGTGTTAACGAGGTTCAATTTGTTTATTGGTAAATAATTTGTTCCTAGAAAATATTTATTGATTCGAATTTGTACAAACAAATCAATTATATTTTATTATTACATTATACTTATTAACGGTATTTTCTTAATTTTAATTATTATAAGATCAAATTAAAATAATAGCATTTAGTATAAATTGATGATTATTATAAATAAAAACATTTTAAAATTTAAAAATATAAATAACTAATAATTATTATTATTATAAACGGCAAAACTAATAATAATTTAAAAATAATTATTTGTCCCCTCAAATATCAGACTCTCTCTCCCTCACTTGCCACAACATCCACGTAAAAAATCCGTTATTTTTTAATTTATTTTATAATTATTTCCTTTGGATAGGCATTTACAATTTGTCAGAAAAATAAGATTTAAAAAAAAAAAAAAAACTAATTTACCGGAGGTTAGTAGGTTCCAGACAGACTTTAAAGTGTTCCTATTCATTTCCGAATGTTGTAATTAAAAGTGAATCTAATCGTCCATGAGTGCGTGGCCTGCACATCAGGTGTTTGTCGAATCATCTCACAGATTTCTGTTATGCAATTTACTCTCCTCAGTGAATTTTGCTGCTCATTAACGAGGAAGAAAAAACACGGAGAGGGAGAGAGAGAGAGAGAGAGAGAGGGAGAGAGGGAAGTCACAAGTAATTACTCTTATCCTTTGAGTTGAAACTATCAGAAGAAGCAGGGAGGTTTCTTTCTTGGAAGGCTTGTTGTTATGTTTATCTGGTACAGATCCAATGCAGAACCCTTCTCCGCCCCCCCTCCAATCTGTCTCTTCCTTCAATTGTTGTGGTTTTAGCTTGATTTAATTTCATTGTTATGGTATTCTTTCCTTCCATTACAATCAATCAAGGCCCTCTTCCTCTTGCGTGACTGAGTATGCATGTATGAGTGTGCGTGAATTGACTGACCATCACTAGCTCCATTCGATTACTTATCAACTGAATCGGAAGTGGGCGATAGAAGCTCTTGCATTTCTTCCTCTTCGTCATCGTCTCTTTCCCTGCCTTTGACGGACCTCCAGACTCATCATCATCTCCATGCTTTTTTCTCGAGGCGACAACTCCGGACCCTTTTGTAAGACGAAGGGGTTACAAAGATGAGAGGCCCATCAATTTTCGCACACCCAACGGTAAGGAGGGTAAGTCGTCGGAATTGGGCCCCGCGAAAGCCCATAAAACTATATTGCCCCCCCCCCACTTTTAAGCGGGAAGGATATATGAACAGTAACTGGACCCCAAAACAAAAACATATTATCAGTCCCCTAATTTTTTAATTTTTCGTATCTATATGAAGCCTAAAACTTTTCAAAATGAATCAATTGAAGTTGGCTGTTACCGTTTTGTTTTTCGGCTCACCACGTCTATGGAGCGCACGGCAAAATTCTTCTTCTTAACGTTTGCTATCTGTTTAACTTGTAACATAAGAGACGTGATTTTTTTTTTTTTTTTTGCTTTATTACTTCACGAGAGAGAAAACGAGAACTTACCAACTAGCTAGGAACGTATCATATCAGCTACATATTACGCGTATAATATGGCGCCATCAACTAAGCAACGCTCTCGAACAATTGAAGTGAGTAACTCGATTGAGTCTGAACCCTCACACCCTCCACCACCACCCCCCCCGGGGGGGGGAACCCTCCGCCCCTCTCTATTTTGCTGCCTCTCGTATTATATCGTCGTCGATGTTATTTGAGATATAAGTTGAGGTACCGTCTCCCTGCTTTGTCTTCACTCTGAGTAATCCGAGCTGGCAAACAGTTGGCCTTTTTTCGTTTTTCTCTATCTTTTAAATTACGTTTTATTGCAGCCTTGCAGTTCACAATCACTGGGTCTAAAAACGACGTGCATTTTGTCTTTAGGGCCTATTATGCATTTGTCTTCTCATTTTTTCCTCTCCCTTTTACTCTTTTGTTTTTTTCTTTCTTTTCAGTAGGCTTTCCCGTTGTTTCATTCGTCCACCATCTAGTGAGATCCCGAAAATTCGCCGAGCAGCCCCCCTCTTTTTTTTTCTTTAATTGAATCTGCGAATGTAATATGAATCGACGTATAATATGCTGCCTGATTACAATAAAGATAATACCAAGACCGTAACTAGGCCTCGGATAATGATCCCGTGACCCCTTAACCCCCCCTTTTGTTGTGTCGAATTGAGACCTGAGCTATTAACACCGCTAATTGTGCGTGACTGGTAGTCGGGAATTGGGATTGACAGGTGTTCGGGAATGGGCAGTGCTTTAAAATACCAGCCGATGAGTTGCCTGGTCGTTCGATAACTGTAGGCTCACTGACGCTCGGTGGGGGACCTTGCCTAGCACTGTGGTACATGTGCTATTGAATTGGAATGGATCAATGTGTAATATTAGATTCCTTTAACCAATATTGAAGAGTATAGAGTTTCTCAATCCGTTAATAAAGTTGTAATAATGGTAATTGATGTACACAACTGAATTTCGGGAAATAAAAAAAATATAATATTATACAGGAGCATATAAGCAGTTAATTATCTCTCTCTCTCTCTCTCTCTCTCTCACACACACACACACACACACACACACACACACACACAAAAGAAAAAGGTTAAACATGAATAAAGCCGTTAACAGAAGCATACAGAAACAAATCTCTGAACATCTCCTCGTTCCAACCCTATCTTCTAGTGGAAGTTTTTGTTTTCTTTTTTAATTTTGGCCTGTGCCGTATGCACGCCTAAATAGAAAATGCATTCCTAAATCCAGAAAGGGCAGTTCGAGTTGCATTAAACGTTCAAATTGGATGACGTCAGATTATGAGACTGCGGGTGATTGAGCAATTGATTCCTGTGGGGGGACGGGTGAAGTCAAGTTAACCTCAGGCACTTCAATAATATTTATTATTATTGACAAGATAATAGAAAGTTGTTGGAAGTTCGCGTCACTAATTTACAAGAAATTCAATGGCCAAGATATCCCGATCACAGCATGTAATACGAATATGTGATGGAGGCGGAATGTTAATCGTGTTTAGATGATTGACTTCAAAGTACCCTTTATTATAATAATAATAATAATAATAATACAAATAAAAGAAAATAGGTTGCATTTTCAAAACCACCTTTGTTTTTTTCGTTAACTACGTTTTCAAACTCCCGATTGGTGCCCAATGACTACTCTGACTGCATTAACTGTCAATAATAATAATAACAACAACAACAACAACTGCCTGGCCGCCAGCAAAGATTGAGCCATGCCAGGGTGACTTTTAAGGATTAATGGGACGAAGCTATGGGGAACGGTGAGATTCTAGTTCATTAGTCTCATCTCATCTTTTAATACATACGATATTTAACGCATACAAACATACCGAGAGCATTAGCGGAAGAAAACAGAAGTCCGTCAGTTCCTCTAAACGTCACACGCGAGCAACCGTGTTTCCCAGATTTGTTTTTTATTCGAAAAAAACAAACTCCGAACAGAAAAGACAAATCTCGAGAGATCTGTATAAATATAATTTCCTAATTTTTTTTAAAAAAAATAAAAATAAAAAAAAAATCAAAAAAGAGTTACGAAGGCCAAGCGCTACTTGCCTTGTATACGTTAGTTAGCTAGAAGAGAAATTGCAAATGGATGCCCCGACTTCCTTTCCTCTCGGTTGCCTCTGCATATTAATATTTGTTTGTCCAATCCGTTCTCACTAATTTATTGCTTGACAGGCCTTGCTGCCCGCAGAGGGGATTCTCTCTCAACCCCCATTTCTCCCTCTTTCTCTTTCCTCCCGTCTCTCTCTCTCTCTCTCTCTCTCTCTCACTGGATCTCTTGTTGTCGGTGGTATGGCGTGGCGTTGAGAAAGATCTTGCAGCTTCCGCACTCCAAAGCCACAAACACCAACAACCACACAACACCCACACGCGCGACTCTCTCTCTCTCTCTCGCTGTTATTATTATTATTTTTTAAAATTTTTTCATTTTTCTTTTGTTAAGAAAAGAAGAGGAGGAGAGATAAACGAGAAGGAAGAGGAAGGAAGGGTTGCTTCAAGATCCAATAACATTAACATCCAAAAATAACAATTTACCTACCTTACCTAGCAGCGGCGGTGGCGATAGTCTTCTTTCGGATCCTCCTCTGAATACAAACGATTGCTGCTTTGATGCATTTCATAGTAGCTTCGTTTCTTTGTTGTTAGCAACCGACTCTAGTAGGCGTTCTTCTTCTTCTTCTTCTTCTTCTTCTTCTTCTTCTGGTTGTTGTTGTTGTTGGCTTGCCAAGGTAGATTGGTTAAGGCTGACAAGGCGGAGGAGTAGGAGTGTACGACGGCTTTGGTTGGGGTTTTGGGTTGTTGGGCGAAACAATCGAGGAGGTGGTGGTGGTCGAGGTGGGTGGGATTTTGGTGGGGCTTGTCTTCCGGAGCCAAAATAATGTGGTTAAATTTGATTATTCTCTCTGAATCTGCCGCTGCCAGCCTCGTCCCTCACCCCCCTTCCCCTCTTACTTGCCGCGCCTTCTTCTTCATTTTCTTGAATTGATTTGTATTCCATTCCATTCTATTCTATAGCCCTATCTTTCTTTCTTTCTTTCTTTCTTTTAACTCGAATTCGGATCTCTTAATTCCCAACGCAACACAATATATATATAACACTCTCCTCACATTTTTCGTTCGTTCGGGTAGTATTGGCTCTTTGGAAATAAGTGAAGAGGATAAAATGCAGCAAGATTCTCGGAAGGAGGTGATGTGTATATCTCTCTCAGTTTTTTTTTTTTGTTGGTTTTTTTAATAAATTTCAAGACTGGAGAAATATGCCACTGAAATACGATCCCGCAGCCGTTCTTTTATAAGTAATATCGCGACGGGATCACTTCTTTTGTTTGTGGGGGGGGGTGGGTGGGGTTTAATTTATTGGTATCTCAATCGACTCCATTCGGTCATTAATTGCTAGTGTAGTGACTGTGATTTCTGTACTGCTACCTTCTATTTCTATTTCGTGTTTGTTGAGTTGGGCAGGTGGAAAAATTTGTTAGTAGCGCCGGATGGAATCTATGGTTTCTCTGTATTTTCTTTATTTTTATGGTATATGTGTGTGATATATGTTTTTTGTTTTGGTTTTCTGTAAACTGCCCTATTTATGTTTTTAATTCCTCATTTATAGGAATGACATCATTGAATTGAGATTTCTTCTAGACTGGTAATTAACCCTTGTTATTTTCTACCATGCCATCTGTTGGATTTTAGTGCCTATCATTTTTCCGATGATTGCATTAGATGCTTTTATCCTCTTTAATCTATTCTCTCTAGCTCGCGGTCTTCTCCTTTCCTCTACGAATGGATCGGATTTCATGTTCATCGGTGGATTTTCCCATTAAGTATCAGATTTTTCCGTTCAATTTTTCTTCGTTTTTTTTATATTTGGATTTACCTTTCCTCCGTTTGTTATATATATGGCTTAAATTTTATCATTCATTCCCCCCCGGGGTCTGCTGGAAGCTGAAGTGAATGGGTTTGTCTACTTTCTTATGTCAAAGTCTATGAATTTTACCCAGATTTTGACTTTTGAGGCTTCCTGGTTTGTCTGGAAATTGGGAGGTCTTTATTGGGTCCCTAGGAACCCGTCTCACACACACAAAAACGATTGCTTTTGGGAAGGAGATACTGTTATCCAAAATTTGATTCATTATCATTACTTGTGTGAAAGCAGACGTGTCATTCTGAGCCATGAGTGTAAATTTGCAAGAACTCAGTCTTGTAACTCTCCTTTACGTTCTTGTCTTAATGGCTTCTCCTTTATATTTGTGAATAAATATCAGTTTATAGTGCCCTATGATTTTTATTTTATTTATGTTTTTTAATAATATATAGTCCATTTTTCCTGTGATTATAGCCGTATACTTGGAAAAAGGAAAGTGTTATGATGTTGTGGCAGTGTCTGGAATATTAAAGAAAAGTGAGAGTACTGACTGAAACTGGTTGTCTGGATTTTTTTTTTTTTGGAAAAGAAACATGTTCTTTTATGAAGTTCTTTTGTTCACTCTATTATTTTTCCTTCATAATCAAATGCCTGGAACTCCTATGCCATGAAGCTTACAAATATTGATGAAATTGATGAATATAATGTTCCCCAATACAGCTTGATGTGGCTGCCGATGTGTGAGCAATTAACATGACTCAAGACTCTTTGGCAACTTAATTGCCATTCTGTTGGCTATAAAGCAAGCAATAACATGACAAGGTCTCCCACAGAGCATGGTTTCTTTTGAGTGGGATAATGAAATTTTATTAGCTGCACATATGTTACACACCATTGATATGGGTTTATGGTTTTACCACATGGCATGTTTTATAGTGAATGAAAGGTTATTTTCTCTATGCAGGATAATTTGGTTTGTTATGGGCCTTTTCAGCATATTCATCATGCATATCCATAGTTTTTTTTTTTTTTTTTTTCTTTTTTTCTGACGTGGATTCCTGTGCTGCAGAACACAACAGAGATGGAAGTTTTCTCCAAATATGGTGATGCAAATAGGTACAAAATTCAGGAAGTTATTGGAAAAGGAAGTTATGGTGTTGTTTGCTCAGCCATAGACACTCACACTGGTGAAAAAGTTGCAATAAAGAAGATGCACGATATTTTTGAGCACATCTCAGATGCAGCTCGTATCCTTCGTGAGATAAAGTTGCTAAGACTCTTAAGACACCCAGATATTGTAGAGATTAAACATATTATGCTACCACCATCAAGAAGGGATTTCAAAGACATTTATGTTGTTTTTGAGCTCATGGAATCTGACCTTCATCAAGTCATCAAGGCAAATGATGACTTGACACGAGAGCATTACCAGTTTTTCCTTTACCAGCTACTTCGTGCATTAAAGTATATCCACACAGGTACTATAGTTCTCTTACTGTTCCAATGCTTTGCTTGATAGTCGTCAAAATCTTGGTCTAAGGCAATGGCTTGATGACTGGTTGCGGCATTTGGATGTGCCAGTAGTCATCGTAGTTTACTGTCCTTAGATTGGCAATAATTTCATGTCATGCATTTCAGTCCATCCATCCATCTGTTGTGTCAATTTCTTGGTAGGGGACTAGGGCCTGCTTCCAGGATTTTTCTATTATTTCTTCATCATTTTTCTTATTATGTACTTCTGGCCCTTTCTTCTCCTGTTCCCTTTTTTTTAATATAAAAAAAAAAAAATCACGTGAAAATATTGCTAATGTTATTTTTGCATACATGGCTGCAGCAAATGTATACCATCGAGATCTAAAGCCAAAGAACATATTGGCAAATGCAAACTGTAAACTTAAAATTTGTGATTTTGGGCTGGCAAGAGTAGCCTTCAATGATACACCCTCAACGATTTTCTGGACGGTATGTTTTACAGTCTGTATAAGATGATTTTATGCTCCTAATTAAGCATCATGGACTTGCTTATCCAATTCTTTGAAATTTAAGATACTTTAGCTTTAAAAGCTTAACCTTACCTTTTCAGGATTATGTTGCTACAAGGTGGTATAGGGCTCCAGAACTTTGCGGTTCATTTTTCTCTAGGGTATGGCTTTTGAACACACTGGCTTGATATCCTAGAGTCCGTGGTCATATCAATTTGAATGTCATAACATGTTTGTTTTGTTTATGTGGTTGTATTCAAAGCAGATACTTGTGCTTTTTGTTGGGTGTGGAGCCTACTTCATGATGGTTTTTCATGTCGCCTTTCATAATATGATGCTAACAGTGTTTTCAATGAACTCCCTCTCTCTCTCTCTCTCTCTCTCTCTCTCTCTCTCTCTTTTCCTTTCAAGGAATTCAGTGCTAATTGATATGAGTTGTTAAGTTTAAGAGGTTTAATTAAGTTTCTCTGACGGAATCTGTTTGCAGTATACACCAGCAATTGACATATGGAGTATAGGCTGCATCTTTGCTGAAGTACTAACAGGGAAACCTCTCTTCCCTGGCAAAAATGTAGTTCACCAGCTTGATTTGATGACAGATCTGCTTGGAACACCTTCATTAGATACAATCTCTCGGGTATGTCAAACTTCTGACAAAATCTTGTATGCCTATGCTTTGTGCTTGATGCTTTTGATAATATCCTCAACCCACATCTATGTCTAAACCTAAACCAGAAACCCTGAATCACTCCTTCATCCAAGGCCCTTCCAAGTCCATGCACAGTGTCTTGCACACATGCAATGGAAGACACTCAAACTGTTTCGTGTCATGAACCTTTGTACATTATGGATCCAGGTTCGCAATGAAAAGGCAAGGAGATACTTAACAACCATGAGGAAAAAGCAGCCGGTGCCATTTGTGCAGAAATTTCCAAATGCAGATCCATTAGCACTTCGTCTGTTGGAAAGGCTGCTTGCTTTTGATCCAAAAAACCGGCCAACTGCTGGAGAGGTTTGCCACATTATGTAGGACTAAACTGCAAAAAAAAATCAAAAAAATTGTAAAATGCATCAGCAAATGCATGGTGCATTCTAAATGCACCATTCCAACTGTTTTGCACGAGCCTTAATAACATTCTCTGGTTGATGGACTTTTCTTTTGGTCCTTTATTTACTGTACTCAGAGAGCTGAATGTGTTTAGTTTTGGGACGCTATCTTGACCTTGTGCTAGAACATGATTTGTTGGATGCTGTCTCAACCTTGGACCATAATAAAGTTGATTATTTTTTTATTGCTTGACTTCCTTTTTTTTCCCCATCAGGCACTGGCAGACCCTTACTTCAAGGGACTGGCAAAAGTTGAGAGGGAGCCTTCCTGTCAGCCAATAACAAAGATGGAGTTTGAGTTTGAGAGGCGAAGGGTTACAAAGGAGGACATACGGGAACTTATTTTCCGAGAGATACTTGAATATCATCCTCAACTGCTCAAGGACTATATAAATGGGGCTGAGAGGACTAATTTTCTTTATCCAAGGTTCTGAATTTATGGGTTCTCTTTCTATTTATTTTGTATTACAAGTGCAGGCATGCCATTGGCTCGATGTTTTGGCTTTCCCCTGATTTGTAGTGTGTGTTTCACATCAGTGCTGTTGATCAATTTAGAAAACAGTTTGCACATCTTGAAGAAAACGGTGGTAAAAGTGGGCCAGCGATTCCACTAGAAAGAAAGCATGCGTCACTTCCCAGGTAATTATATTTTCTAATTCTGTGATGCCATAATTACTATTTTATTTCTTTGTGAATGAATTATGCTGATCTAATATTTGTTTTACTGTTTTTGTCATTTGACAAGTTGCATTGGTCTATATTAGTGGTTTCAAATTTTTATCCCTTTGGGATTTCTTGGATTGGGAAGTAGTGTTTATTTATTCTTTGTAGAGAATAGATACATAGGTAACAAGTAAATATTGAACTGGAGAGGACTTTTGAAGTTGTGTTACATGTGAGGTAGTGCAGTGGAAGCAATCCCTGACTGTCACAAACAGTGGGTGAGCAAATTAGTAGGACAAGCTTTCTTAAGAGCTTAAGTTTATTTGAAAGATTCATTTTCACTTAAAGCAAATTCCTATTTTTGGTACATCAGAAATCACTGAAAGCAATTATCAACTGGCGGTACCTACTAGTTTTTGCTTCCATCCTTTCTTCATTATGGAATTGGGAATTGAACTGGGATGTTTCTTGCCCTTTTTGGCGGATTCTGTTACAATGCTATTGTTTTCTTAGCTTATAAACAGCAGCCACAGCCTTTGTATTTTTTGATGGCTTAGTTATTAACAGCATACCTGCATGGTGTTTAATGGCTTTGCCACTAGGATCAACTTTCTCCCAGTGAATTTTCAGGTCCACAATTGTACACTCAAACACAATCCCTCCTAGGGAACAAGAAAATGTTGCTTCCATCAAAGAATGGCAAACTATAGAGGAATTATACAACAAAAATCCCAGAGATCCCGAAGAAATTTCTGTAAATATGTTAAGCACCTTGCAGGCACCACAGCGAGTTGCACTAGGTACTAAGGTTGACAATGCTGTGTGTCCCTTGAACTTCTTTTGCAAATGTTCCTGTGGTAATTTATTGAATTGTTCCTGCAGCTAATCCGACAAAAGTAGTTGGGCCAGTTTTATCATGTGAGAATGGAAGTGTCTCAAGAGATGCCTATGATCAAAGAACATTTGTCAGAAGCGCGGTCCTTCCTTCTCAGGCTGCTCCTTCCGCCTATTGTTATCACAAATCCAGCACTGGAAACCAAGATGGATCTGCAATGGAAGCTGAGAGGGACTTGTCCTCACAGCGACAAGTCCAGCACTGTGGCATGGTTCCCAAATTTGGTCCAGATATGGCCGTTAACATCAACTCCAATCCATTTCTTATGACTCGTGCAGGAGTGAGTAAGGTGGAACGTGTTGATGACCAGATTACAATCAATGCAAGCTTGTTGCAGGCCAAAGCTCAATATGGTGGGATTAGGGCCTCTGTGACGAGTGCAGCTTCTCACAGAAAGGTTGGGGCTGTTCAGTATGGAGTGACAAGAATGTATTAAAGAAGGGAATAGGAGGGAGGACCTGTGTGTGCTTAAAGGGAGGAATCCATGGAGAAACAGGTTTTCCATGGGAGAGGGCTCACAAGCACAGAAGTTTACGGGGTGGCTTGTGCAAATGAACAATGGAATTTGGGAAGGGATCCTTTTATCAGGGAGCCAGCATTCTCAGACCCTCTTAGGTAGGGCAGGAGAAACCGTACATTAGTGTTCATTCAGGAAAGAAGAGGCTTTATGTCAGTGATACTATCGATCAATGTCATGAAATAAAAACTTTCTCATTCTCTCTAGTGCTGTCATACATAGAGTTGTGCAAGTGGTGAAAGGTTCTAAGACTTGGCGTTCCTCTCCCCATACTATGGAAAGAAAAAGAAGAACTGAGTCAGCAGGCATTGAAATTGAGCTTAAAGGCAGTGCTTATTTAGGCTTCTTAGCTTGCTTTTGGATTCCTTAGTTACTGCTGTTGTTACGGCTTGCGATTACTTTCTGTTGACAAAATAATTATGTGCAATCTCCGAGCATCTATCGACCTTAGACTTATTGGTTCGCCTTTTAAGCCCCTTTCCTCTTCTCTCCCTTCTTTCCTATACGATGAATTGGTCATTTATATTTTTGATTTTGGTTACTGCACAAATATGATTTGGTTTTCGACTGATAATATAAAGTGGTCAGAATTTATGCCCCGTTCTACAAAATCCCAGTTCGATCAGAGTCTCGGGTGCTGTTAGTTAATTGTGTCAATGTGATTTGGGTACGGTACTCGGGGTCTTCGGCATTCTTAAAAATCTGCATGTTAGCCTGCCAAGCTTCAAGCTTCAGAGTTGAAAATGGAAGGAAAGGATTGTAGATTATATAGCCTGTGTATAGTATCCCCTTCAAGTATTGAGGGTTAAAAACAGATTATATTGGAATGGACGAGGTTGAAGTTCAACAAGAAGAAGCTCGATATTGTTGCTACAGGGTACTAACACGTCAATTATGTCAATAATCCTGAAGGGACCTACACGGGAACAGTACCATCAAGGAATCAACTCACGAACCAACCAGTAGAAAATATGATTACGATATGCTGCCGCAGCTGCTGCTGCTGATTCGTGGTCGTGCAACGCCGTCAAAAGCACACATTAGACTGCATGCATTACATCAAGACGATTGATCTCTACACCTCGTCAAATTCCTTATTAAATTCATACAGTTGTTTTGCTCTCTGCGCCAACCGAGGTAACATGACAGGCAATGCAACTCCGGGATTTTCGCGGAATATGTCGCACACATCAAGACCACAATCTCCGTATAATCTTTCGACGCACCTCCGAAAGTGAATTCGGCCTCGACCTTTTATTCTATCTTCGGGAACAACGCACGTCAATTTGCATCCGTGTGCCCAGGCTGACTTGAACCATTTCAGCTGCAGTTCTATCTCGTACTCGTCTAGTTCTCAAAGATCCTGGGGGCATGGATTGCTGCGCTTACGCTTATTGCTGTCTCTCTCAGTTCTTTCAGTCGAAGTGAGAGGCATTTTATTATCTTTTGGGAGAAGCCAATAGCTTGGAGAACAGTGCTTGCTTTCTTTCTTCTTTCGTTCACCGTCATCGTCAAGTCTTTGCTCTTTAAACCTGCGTTCTGCCTTCTCTTGTTCGATCTGATAAAAATTCTCGCAGTGGTAGAGAAAACGCTTGAACTCACCTATAAGACGAGGATGCTTTCCTATCAAAAGTAAAATTCGACTTTCTAATTGCTCCTTTAGGATCTTTCTATTGGGATAGCAATGGAACAGCTCCAGGAATGCCAAGTAATCCACTTCAGAATTGGCTGGGGTGCGCTTAACTTTCCTGAAGAGGCAGAGGCCTTGTTTCTCAAGACTCTTTACTGAATGCATGGGCTCCTCCTCTTCTTTTTCTGCCTCCACCTCCTCCTCCTCCTCATCGTCGTCCACCTTCGCTCCAGTTTCTTCTTCGGGTGATTCACCATCATAAGTCAAGAATTCAGGTGAAACCTCCTCCTCCATCGTCGGGGAACAACTCCATGTGGTAGAATCTCGCTTCTTCTTCATCTCTCATTTCACTCGGTTTTCCGTCTTTTGGGCCTTCGAGGGTTTCAGAATTCAACCCCATCGCACCGTGATTCACCAAATATTTGCTCTCGCGCATGCTCCTTTTAAGGTTGGGCTGCATTGCATTGCAGGAACGATGCTCGGATGGAATCTCTTATTTGGGGGATTTTTAGGTTCAAAGAATAGAGTGATACATGCGGATTTATATCACAAATAAAATAGACATATCATCGTAGAACATGTAGCAATTTGTGTTGCTGAATGAATTCGCGTACCAGTTGCGTTGGGAACACTAATCTTTTTAATCTTCTGAAAGCAAGCAGACTGCTGAGAGAGTGGGAACGATAAATCATATTTGATCATCTTAATCTCACGAGTCATAACGCGCTTTGCTTTGTTTTAGAAGCCTGACATCCCAATGTTTAGGCTAAAAATTCATTCGATGAACAACTAGTCAATCGGTACTATAATTACAAAGACGAGGAGGTTTGAATCCCCCCCCCCGGCCAAAAAAAAAACACAAAAATCGGAGAAAGACGAGGGTGTTAGTTTTGTGAGTAAACCCATCACAACCTAACCGAACCATAAAAAATTAAAAAAATAAAACCCACAGTGGGTGACCAGAAGATAAGAGTTTACGCACCATTCCATTTAATAGGAGGACGTTCGATAAACTAAACCTGAACACCGGAGAAAAGAAATTATATCACAGTCCACCACCACATGCTATTCTAATGTCATCTAATTAAAATTAGCTAGTGAAATGCAAACGTGGCCATAGAGTTTTTCGTTAGTCTGAATCATCTAAATAAGCTTTGATTAGTTTGGCGTCGTAAAATTCAGATTAACATTAAATTTTAAAGAAAATTGATGCAAAGACTCTATTGAGATAAAAATTTAACCAACTGCTAAGTAAAAATTAATTGAAATAGATGATTTCATATATTCAGCACCCGTCAGCCTCTCCGCCTTTCATTTGCCATCGGAGAAACCAACCATCTCCGCAATCGGTCGTCGTGGAAACATCGAGCAGCCTTAGTGTCGTGTAGCCTTCAAGTCCAGTGGTGCGATTCTCAAGGGCTTCTGAAACTCGGTTTGACTCGCATCTAGAACAATACCTCCTCGCTGTCCCATCTCAAGACCAGACGACCCTTGCAACCGGAACATCTCTGTAGATTCTAGTCTAACCTTAAAATCCTCCGTCAGATCAAACATCAAACAATTGTCGGTTGGATCTTGTTATCGTTCCCCTGAATTTTGAGCAGCAGCTCTGGACTTCAATTTCCTGTAACCCAAAAGCATCTTCCCCTTTTTGATCATCACCCGCGCGTAGGCTTCTTTCCTCACTATCACTAATAGAAGGCCTTTCAATAGAAGCACCCAAAATTGGTGCCACTCACTGTTGCATCATCATATGGTTCTATGAAGCATTCCACTCAGTCATATTTTCTGCTTTCTTTCTTTCCAGAGCTTCCTTCTTGCTTGTCCCCCCTACATTAGGAAGGGGAAAAAAGTATCCGTGTTCTACTATAATATCTCAACTTCAGGATCATTGCTCAATTATGAGCAATGTCATCACGGGAGGAAGAGTTAGAGGCCCCTACCATTCATCATACAGCGAGCATTGCCTTTTAAGGTTTTTATTATCACATAGATTCAACAATTAGGGGCACGGGGAGAAGCACTTTTGGACTCCAAGATTCAAATATCACTGTTTTCTGTCTAAATTCAGCCTATAAAAAGCATGCTGACCTCCAGAACAACGTCGTTTGACAGTTTCAAAGAGTCTCTGCAAAAGCATCATTCAACAAGATTTTATCAGCACTTATATTAATCACATTATCGCGCTGCTGAAACTTCTTCAGTGAGTATTGAATCCAAAAGAAGACAAACAATTATAAGTTGGTTCAAGCGATTCCTCAAACAACGTACTAACTCCAATGATCAATTTTTCTGAGAAGATTGCCACAATTACAAGTGCCAACAAAACATGAAAATAGTTATGCTGTCACTGTCTATTGAATTGTTTGCCTGTGACTGGTGCTTGACAGCTATGGCTGATCAATGCTTTCCTGGAAAGAAGCTATAAAGGTTGAGACTCAATCAATTTCAGGCACTCATGCCTTAAATGACTATTTTAGATAAGCAAGCTACTGATTCAGTGTGTTAGTTCAACCACAACGCTTGATAGTTCACTGATGTATAATAACTGCCACAGGAAAAGATATAATTGGACAGACAAAAGCTTCAACTTCAAAAAACTTAATCCCTGTGGACAGTCCTTAAATGTAGCAAGCCCTCAATATGATGGTTTAACCCCATCCAATTTTCAAAAACAATAGGGATAGGATAGTTTCCGGGCTAGCCATAACAAAACATCCCATCCCTTGCAATTTCAATGCAAAATCTTTTTGTGGCACAGTACGCTGGAGAAATCAGTTGCTGGTATATTGAAGGCAAGCATGTATCAAATTAACGAAGGTATGACAGCAGTCACGATAAGAAAGCCAAACGCATGCAGAGAAGGTTCTATCAGCAACATGACTACCTGTATAAATAAGGTCACAGCAATGCGCTTGGAAAAATAAATCACGGCGACCCAACAGAATCCGTCGCGACCAACTTTAGATTTCAAGAGTCGACGGAGAAAAATATGCAGAGAATTTCTGAAGGTGTCTAGCACTCACTATTTTAGCAAAGCCATTTAAAATTACTACGACCATTTCAATGAATTCGTGAGTCCAACTAACTAGGTTATTCAAAAAATGATGGTAAGAGCAACGTAATTGCCATTGGTCCAAAAAAACCAAAAACAAGACGCAAGCAAATATAATTGTAAGTTGGCTAGACTCAATCACCCTATTGTTAGTGCTGGGCATTTCATATGAAACGGGCCGCTCCCATTATCAAGCAGAACTACCCTCCGCATAAGTGGCCGCAGAAAACGCAAACAAGTTGCTGCCGTCGACACCAAGATCCTTGAGGATCCCACGGTTGTCTTGGTCACAGAGAACCCAGACGCAGGTGCCGGTCAGAAACACCCTCCTCCTGGGACTCTCTCGTCAACAAAACCTCATTCCCATCTCTTCCATAAAACCCCAAAACACCCACCAATCCCAAATCCTCAGTCCCAATTTTGTACATCCTAGTCCACGAAGTGGGCATCCCATACTCCTTCACGGCCTATATGTCATAGCACCTGACGTCATCTGGCGCGGGGTAATGATGGCGAAAAACAGCTAGCAATCCTTTCATCTCCGAAATCTCCATTTGCCTGTACTGGTACAGCAGCTCCATCCTCTAGATGGTCTCCTCAGCCACATCGAAGAGCACAATCGAGTTTCTACGGCGGGAATTCCCTTCATCTCGGGCCTCGGACGACGCGAGCCAATGCGACGGGCCGTTCATAAAGTAGTGAGACCACATGCTGTCAAGGAAAAGCCCCGCCCAATCCATACCCACAACCGCCACCGACCTCCAGGAGCAGTCCCTGAGGGCGTAAAACGTCAACCCTGAGACTGGGAGGAAGTAGCAGGGAATGCACACGAAGCCGATCAGCGACCTCTTGCGAGTAAATTACCCTCACCACCTTAAAATCGCTTCTGATGGAATCAAAACCGAAACCCGTCTCAGAAGCACAGGCAGCGTCATCGCGGTGGAAGAGGGAACTGGCGGCAGGGGGTCGAAGATATCTAAAAATGGATGGGTTCCAGATGTAGATGTTGCCGCGTAGATGGTAGTAGAGGCAGAGCGACCCGCGGACAGAGCCGACGACTTCTAGGGAGGGGCAGTCAAGTGGGAAGGGGAAAGTTTCGTAACAGTGGTTGTTGGGGGTCAGAGGAATGGAGGGTGCACACAATTCTGCCTCTAACACGACCCACTAGGACTAGGAGAGGGACTAGGTTTTCTGAAGAAGAAGAAGAAGAGGGGGAGGAGGAGGAGGAGGAAGAGATGAAGTTGGGACTGGTGATAAGGGAGTGCGACTGTTTGCAGACGCACATGCATCGCACGAGGTCGGGAATCGGTAGTCCTGTCAAGATTGTTACGATGATGTCTTCTGTAAGGAAATCCGACATTCTTCTTCTTCTTGTTCCTGGTTTCCACAAAAGGGCGACAGAGGAGAGCCACCGCCACCGCCACCGCCACCGCCAATACAGAGCACCAATGTTTGCTAAGTTATTTTGGACGCGATATGTTTTGTGTGATTAAATATATCATTTATTATTAAAATTATCATTTATTTATAGTTAGTGATTAAATTTTAGCGGCATTCGTGTCCAGTTCGGCGCTTGTAGCGTGAGCATTTAACAATGACACGACTGAGAGAGAGAGAGAGAGAGAGAGAGAGAGAGAGAGAGAGCTAAGTACCAGAGCGGCAGTCCAGACCTCCTTCCTTCTCAGCCGTTGATTGAATCATCGGATGGGCACGCACGTGACATTGTTCCAAGTCCCGGATTCTTGCGTGGAATCGGTCTGTCCCATCCCAGACAGGGATAGCGACGGCTGGGTTTGGTTGTCTCCCTCGCCGCCGCCCCCCCCCGGCGGGTGACTGACTTGGGATCCCCCTTGTCCCAGATTCGTAGCAAATCTGATTTAGTAAACATATAACGTACGTATATATGCAATATATTTCGGTGTGCTGGTCTGCATGTGCGCATGAAAATCCTCTACTACTAATAAGTTTTATACTCTAGATAAAATTATGTACGACTGGGATTTCGTTTGATTAAAAATTATATTAGAATATAGATAGTCTTGTCTTAAAAGAAACCTATGTAGTAGATGACAGCACTCTGATTATAGTTTTAATGAATGACTATCTCTCGGGACACCCCCATGGTTAATTATTAAAATTTTAAAAATGTCATGGAGTGCCACAAGATTCGCGGCCATATTAGAAACATTGATTTCTAAGCGAACAAGTCCTTGCTACTTAATAATACACACATGCTATATCGTTTTCAAGTTCTATTCATATCTTTTCATTAAAAATAAAAAAATAATAATAAAAAAAAAAACATAGAGAGAGAAAGAGAGCAAACACAACCATATTACCATCCAAACAGAGCACTAAAGAGAAGTCCCGCCAGTCAAAATTTTAGGGACTAGAATTGACCGCGCTAACTTTACATGAGACCTCTTCTTCAGTCTTGACTGATGAAAGAGTTTCAGCTGGAATTCAGCGAGATTTACACTCGCAGAATCGAGAAGAGAATTTTAGGAAATATATCATCTTCATTTCATATGTGATTCAAACCATTTGAAAATCTGCTCAGATTGCAAGCTAGTCATTTCATGGGATGCAAATGCAAGATTCAGTTCTTCCTGCACATGTTGCACCAAATTTCTATCCAGCTCAATGTTCACAGTATTCCGGACAGCTTCCTTCCACCGTGTTGCACGTCCATCTTTCTTCAGGTATCCCTTCTCATCAATGAAGCCTCTGTCGCGAAATAGCTTAAACAGCTTTGCAGAAACAATTTGTTCAAGTCCTGGGATTCTATCAGCTAAAAGACTTGGCGACAATGGGAACTCCACACATTTGATTTCTGCAACTTTAATGCCTTTGTTTTTCATGGCATCCATGAATTCACTTATCTTTTGCTGCCTAAACAAATCTTTGGGCATATGCACAAAGAGTGTAGGCGGATAGTCCTTTGTGAGATCCATTCGATCAAAAATCCCTTCAGCAATCATAAGAGTAATGCTGCTAAACCTTAAGTGAGTGGCAAGCGCTGAAACAAAGTAGCCACCAGAGGAGGCCCCCAGAGCCACCAAAGGCAACTTTTCAAGCTTATTTCTTCCTATCCACCATGTCATGATACTTTGAACAACAATGAGTTCCTCGCCAAATGTCCAGCACCTCCCGGCACTTGAGATGGTGATGACAGCAAATTGACGATGAAGTGCATGAAGAACAAGAAGCCTTTCTTCAGGCAAACCGATGCAATTAGGGCAGCTAGGAGATCTGTCCCAAAAGTTTACAGCTCTGCCATTACATCCATGGGCCAGAAGGAGAACTGCTTTTGGCGAATTGGGTATTTGCCATATCAAATCTGTTCCATTTCTGAAATCCACAGTCGGGTAAAGTTGCACAGAACCAAAAGCATTCCACTTCTGCATTGGAAAGCCTAATGAAGAAGGAGACATTTTACCCTCATCACTAAGTAGGAATATCAAGAACATGACAACCAAAACCAGACTTGAGATAAGGACTGGCAGCCCGGAGTTCTGGAAAATATGCCACAACCTCGATTTGGCTCCGCGCTTCAACATTTCTGAAGAGAGAAAACACGGGAGGAGCTGCTCCTTTTGATTTGTTTAGAACCAAAAAGAAATACATGAAAAAGAAACAAAGAGGAATTCCAATCAGCCAACTTTATTTAAAACAAAAGAAGTTAAAAAAAAAAGCCAAAATGGGTAGGACATGGGAGAACAACAACAAGATAATTGGGAGTAATTCACACTTTTTTTTTTCTTTTTCAGTTTTAGAGCTCTCTTACATCACATGCTCTGCCCTGCTGAAAGAGAAGATTAAAAGAAAAAAGAGAAAGAAACCATAAGAGACAGAAATAAAGAGTTGTGGTGGTACCATGACAAACCCAATGTCACAAGATTTCTTTCGGCTAACCGAGTCCCCCCACCCCGGGGGGGGGGGGGCAGGGGACCGAGAGATATTATTCCTCTTGCTTTGCTCTTTTATTTATTTATTTATTTGTCTTCCGGTAGGTAGTGATTCTTGGGAAAGGGAAGGAAGAAGGCAAGGCAAGCTGCGAATCAATGGAAAGAATTGGTTTGGTTGAGGCAGTCTGCACAGTCATAGGAATTGCTTTGGGGAATTTTAGTAGGGTTTCCTAATTCCTCCTCTCTCCTACTCTTTCAGAGAAGGAGGAGTCAGAAAGACAAAGAGGAGACCAGCAGCAGCACACACAGCAATCAATACACCTCCCAATCGCCAATCCGAAATCCCATCAACCAAAGTTCAAACGGAAGGAAATGAATCGGCTTATTTTTTTCGCATTTGCAGGGCGGCAGCGACAAGCACCCCTCGGCCTCCGTTATTATAGAGTTCTACGGAACGGAAGAAATTTATACAGCTAAGTTTCGTTCTTACTGTACCCCTTTTGAGAAGAAATGAAGAAATCTATTCTAATTCTATACACACACAAAGACAGACGGACAGACAGACACAGTTACCTGATCTGATCTCAACGGAACTCGACTGAAGGGAAGGATAAGGCTGGCTGCCGAAGCAACCGGCGCTGCCACTTGCTTGCTCCCGGCTTTTCTTCCCTTCCCGGCTACAGCTTCGCCCTTCCCATCCCATCCCTTCCCATTGCTTAATAATAAAAAGTCAAAACGTATGCCTCTCCTCCTCCGAGCCCCTTTTTCTATATATATCTATATATATATATATATTTTTTATTTTTTTTTTCATACTGATTTGATGCAATGTTATGTATAGTTTCGATGTACTTCAACTCATTGTTATCGTTATTGTTTGTTACTGTTGTTGCTGTGCTATTTTTATTATTAAATATTTTAAAAATGTTAAAAAAAAAAATGGTACGTGGGCCGAAACAGGTTGGTCCGTGAACAAATCCAAAAATGTAAGAGAATGGTTGGAACGCTAACATTGTTAGTGCTATATTTAAGGTTAATATATAGATAAATTTCATAATTTTGAAGGTTATAATAAATATAATTTAAAATATAATAATTTTATTATCACATAACAAATTTATTATATTATTAAAATTTATTGATATTTTTCGTCGTTCAACAATGCATAATTAGTCTTTTTTTTTTTTTTTTCGGTTTGGTGTATGAACAAAGCATTCACTTTATTTTAACAATAAGATAAATTTGTTATAAAAATTATATAATGAAAAAATAATATATTTAAAAAATTAAATTATATTTATTAAAATTCACAAAATCACAAATTTATTTATATATTAACTCATAAATAAATTTGTCTTTCTTTTTGGTTAATCGGTACAGTCTGTCTAGGCAGCGGACCTGGTATTTACCTGCCTCGGCAACCGGGGCCTCAGGAAAATTAACACCATATTAATACATCTATATGAGGCGTCACAACTGATGAAAATGCTGTTCGTTCGAAATCCTACTCAGTTTGCTCTCTCGTACTGGGTCCATGTCTGTTTCTCCGGCATCAACGACAAATAGGGACGTTTCACTCTCTGCAGATTTTAAAATGTAGAGCGACGCACAAGGCCAAATCCAAACTTTGAGTTTGTTTAGGGATTATAGTTGAGTTTTATCATTATGATTGGTAAATTGATACTTGTTGAACTTACTGTTGTTGTCCACGTAACTAATTATTTAGTAATTATTTGTACTAATTAAAATAAATTTCATAGAATAAAAAAAAAGAATTTCTTAATATAACTAATTTTTAATTATTTTACATAATAATAAAAATTATTATTTTAAAAATTTATTAAACTATAATATATTTATTATATATTTTTTGTTATACTAAAATATTATATTTTAAAAATCAAATTTGAACTGTAATTTATTTTCATAAAATATAATTTTATAATTTATTAAATAAATATTAACAAAATTATATTTTACTTAAAACGTAGGCTTCCAACCCCCAAATGCAATTACAAATACATCTCTTGTGCAAAATCTGTTAGAGCGATCTCCCCTAGATAGTAAGTAAAACATAAAAATCATTGGGCCGTCAAAGTTTTTTTAATAATAATAATAATAATAATAAATGCTTGTTAAACCCAAAATTTGAGACTGTTAATAACTTTTTCACCTCATCTAACCTTTTTCTGACTTCTCACCTTGAAGGGATAGGTTTCTGAATGGCATTCTTACTATCATTCACAGGGCAGCTCACAAAGCACGCAGTATTCTTGTTTGAGCTATCATGAAATGGGACTCGACTTTTGTGGTTTGCCAAACTCAAAATGTCGTAATGCCACTCAATTTACATTAACATGTCCCCTGCATGCATCTCCTGTTCTTTAGGATAAATTGGCAAGGGATGGAATTTATAATCCAGGAAAGCATTATGAACAATGAACGGTGACTTTACATCATTCTAGACTGATTAGTGCCTTATTTTGCCAATTTTGTACCAACGAATCCAAAGTTCCAATCTGGCCGTAGAAAACTGAACCCTACTTCAAACGAAATTCACTGCTAAAAAGGAGAAAAAAAAAAAAAAAAGAATTCAAGTAGAAGGATGGCATATTGTGACCAGAGGACAAATGACCAAATACTAAAAGCTTCACAATGTATCACAAAGCAGCAAAATGCATATTTGGCTGAGCAAGTATACAAGTTCCGTAGAAGTGAGGGAACAGAATGCCGAGGAATTCCTGTAAGTTATATAATACGTACAGTCGCAAACCTAGTAAAGCAAGTTCCAAAGGCCCACCACTTTTGGTGAATGTTTTGTCTCATAGACTGTACTTTCGAATTCGAATCCAGCAAAATTAAGTAAATAGAAACGCAGGGATGTAGCACTGCCCTCGTCCTAGTCTTCGCATATCACCTGCAGCAAAGTTAGAAAATAAAGGAACTCACACGGCATATTTGAATATTTTATATATGAACGACAGAGAGAGAGAGAGAGAGAGAGATCCTCGACAACAGGTTGGACGGAGTTATTGAATGAACTACCAGACATCGTTGATATTTGCAATTCTAACTATAATTGATGAACTACACCAAACCAATCAATTAATGACAGTAAATCATCCCATTAGCATTAAGAAATTGGCAGTTTTATATTTCCTCCCCGTTAGAAAGTAAATATGCAAAGGCAATTGTGATATGCTTGCTTATCTCCCTGTGAAAAGGTGATCTGACATTCAACTCTAGACTTTTGAAGGAAGGCAGAATCTTACACTAGTTGTAGAGCGGTGTCATCTTGGGACGAGTATTGGTGATTGGGTTCCAGGATCGTTACAGGCAGGAAATTACGATCATATGCCTGTGATGTCACCGCCTCATACACAGATCCAGCTGGGGGCATCAACCTTGTTTGCTGCTGCTGCTGTGCCCTCTCTGTTTCAGCTATCTGCACTTTCAAAGCATTCTTTAATTTACTAGGGTCTATTAATATCTAGTTATCAGTTTATAAGAAATTGAAATAACTTATTTGAGAACCACACCTTGGCTCGCAGAAACACGTTATCATTTTGCAGCTCAATCTCCTGCAACATGTGTGTGTACATGTATTGCTTTGTTAATAATTAGTCCAATATAGACCTCAGAGTTTCATTATAAGTCTTATCATTAATTTGAGACTTAATCCTATCATACGTGTATGCTAAAATTCTATGGTGCAGCGAATCTCAGGGGAAGAGTCTAAGTTGCGCTGAGGACCAAGAAACTGTAGACTTGACTCTGGCTAGCTAATTGGATCAAAGCCAAGAGCTCACAATTGCCGTTAAGTAAGAATTGGCTTACTCATGCATATGTTCATGCAGACATATTTGGGATGGAACTGGTATACAAGGGTCAATTAATTAAGGTATAAACCAGGAAACGAGTAAGATTTACCCACCCTCTTCTGCATGTACTCGATTTCGGCAAATAGCATCTCATTCTGGGAATTACACAAAAAAAAAAAAAAAAAAAAAATCACATATATTAGCTACACTAAGTATTAAACAACTAATTAATTATGCTGGACAAACGTTGATGCTTCTTTTGAACGACAAAATCCCACGATGAATCCCAAGGTTTGGTGTACAATAGTTATATATAAATACCTTTTTTGACCTAATTCTGCTGATTCCTTTCTCTAATCTGCCCTCCAAGTTCTTGAGTTCCTTTAAGGTCAAGGAGCTCAGGGACTCGCCTACAATATGCCTAAAATTTAAACAACATTTCTTAGTTATTTATTGGGATTTTCTTGCACATCGCATTACATGTGAATTTGAATTTGAATCTAGAGGTGCAAATACATATACACCATCGAGAGAGAGACTTGCCTGTTAGAATTTTGAAGTTCCCGTATTTGTCTGCGTAATTTTGAGGCTTCTTGTTGGTAGAACTGATGAGGCCATTTAGCACACCAATAGTTTCAACATAGTTAGATACTAAACACGCGCGCGCACACACACGCACACACACACACACTCGAGCACTTAGGATGATGAGTATTTGAAAGATAAATACGTCTGGAACGATCGAGACCCTAATGAACTGGTGCAAAAATCGATTAATTAGCAAATAAGATGAAGACATAATGAAATCAAGAGGGGCATTTTAATTAGGATGCAATAACTATGAATATGTTGAGTAAGAATCCAACAACATATAGGAAGAAGGCACTCCGTTAAAATTAATAATTCCAAGATGTAATTGAAAAAAATAGTCACGAGAATAAGAGGATAGAGAAGTTGAAATCTTTGATCAACAATTGCTCATTAAGAATGACATTCAAAAGTTAGTTCCGCTAGTATGATACGGTATGCACACATATATTTCTATTGACAAGAGTAAAGCTCTTAGAAAGTTACGAGTTCAAACGCACTCCCCTCAATTTTTCACGACAAAATGCGAGCTTTCATTTTGATGTACTCAAAGAAGGAAAAAAAAAAAAAAGGAGGATTAATTATTCAAAACACCAAACGACCTTTTTCAGCAAGGGCGAGAGCTTTAAAATGTAGTTTGGGGAAATTTCTCAATCTCGCTATCTCGCAAATGGTAAAGAGCCATACATATATATTACTTCATCTTTTGTTTTCCCGGGAGTTGATACGATAGCTAGAAATGTAGTTGTTTGGCCTCCATTGAGACCTTTCGCCCTCGCCGTGCCAATAATGTTGTGCAACTAGATATATAAACTAATCTGCATGCAACTACATATATTTCTATACGTATGCATAATAATAATATGTTACGTACCTGAGTGTTCACTTCAGAAGCAGATGCCGGGCTTGAGGAGTCTGAATTGGCTCTCCTATACTTCTCAATGGTTGCTCTTACACTGGCGCCCCCCCCCCCCAAAAAAAACAGTACAGCATTTGGAGGAAAGAAATGAGGTCTCTAAAAGAATGCGCATATTTATTCAGGACAAAAATGCATTCTCAAGTTCCAACCAACCTGGTTATATACACCATATTGATTTTTTCTGGGTTCATTTGGGAAGTTAGTTTCACTGCGGGGTTACACGCACGGTGCACTATAGCAACAAAACAATATTTTTCTAATTTTATTTTTTTTACAAATATCTTCGTGTCTCATATGGTGAATTTATATCCGCCACCTCTTGTATAACGATTTTGAATTTGTTACACGAAAACAAAAATGATTTTCCAAACTCCTGAGCACCGGCATATGTATTTTCTTGGGGACTTCTAGGATGCTGAAATTAGTAGGTTGCCCTTTGTAATTGTGCCCGAACAAAGAGAGAGTGAGAGGGCGAGAGAGGCGCAGCAGGTGACGGTGCAGGCATTTCAGAGCTAGTGAGAGAGAGAGAGAGGACTTAACGGAAAGCTAAACCTTAATTTTGTCGAGCCGCTGATTGGTTGCCCCTGACAAACTGGCAGAAAATCGGACGATGCGATTGGGCGGATTAATAACTTTGCACGGAGTGTAATAACCGGTGGGAATTCGGGAGAAAATAAGAAAAACCTACCTCGATGACTTCGAAAGCACAGAAACTGGGAATGGTTTACTCCGCTCCTCAGGGCTTTCAGTTTAGTTTAGTTTAGGCTTTCGCAGAAGCAGAAACAATTTTTGTATGCATCGAAAAGATCTAACATTTGACCCAAAAAAAGAAAACAAAATAAAATAATATATATATATATATATATATAAAGAAACGAAAAGGAAAGATATAACATCCCCAATGGGTTCGCATCTCTTTCCCAGTCTCAGGCAGGCCTGTGTCCCCTCAGCTCAACACCCCCCCATCTCTCCCTCCCTCTCTCTCTCTCTCTCTAGATCTCTTTCTCTCCTCCCACGCACACTTCGAGTCTTCAACTGTTAAGATTTATTCTCGCTTTTTTTTTTTTTTTTGACATTATATGTACGAGTATGAGGAACGAAAAGAAAAAAGATTTTTGTCCATGGATATAATAGTAATGGTACTCTGTTTCCGATTAATCTCTTCTCCCCTTATTTGGTGGTTTGAACCCAAGATCGTTCGTTACTTTGAACCCAATAAATTGAAGAGTGCAAAGAGAAATGATATGGTGCAGATATATAGGGCCGAAGTGATGCAAGTTTTTCACCATTTTAGATGATATATCTCATAGGGAATAAAAAATTGCAAATGGGCTAATTGAAGATGACGAAAGGAGAAGTAGTAGTAAAGGAACCATATACATGTATGTGACACCACCTTCTTTGTCAGATGGAAGCGAGCAACTATTGAAAAACCATATATGTGTGTGTGTGTGTGTGTGACGCGACCAAAGACTCGCAGGCTGTAGCTTAGAAATGCAACTGACCATTATCCTTGTGTTGTACACATTTACTTCTATTTTTGGAGCAGGATAAAACTGACCATCACACCTCACGAATAAAAAATGATCGAAAAATTCAGATGTCTAATTGAGATTTAGGGCATACCCATTTGAGTTTTTGAGGTTGGAAATTGAAACCCTAGCCAGCAGACCAGGCTATTTCTTGAACTGACCAGAGGATAAAGTTGCAATAAGGACTTAAGGAGGTGGCGGCAAAATTATAAAAACCCAGTAGCAGTAGACTTTGAGTACTGGTCAAATAATTAAGCTTGTGAGAGAGTGAATGAAGATGCCCATTGATGGGTGGGAAACGAGGCTCGTGAGAGAGTGACGCGCTCGCAGAACCTCCTTTAGGCTGAAAGATGATCATTTGACGTCCAGGGAGGGAGAGAGAGAGAGAGAGAGAGAGAAAGAGAGAGAGAGGGGGGGGTTAGGAAGTGGGAAGAGCCAAGATAGCAGCAATTGAGAGCTGATTTCATACACCTGCAAAGGAGTCTTGAAAACCCAATCCTGTTACCCTACATAGTCATGCATACTTATGTTTGTTTTTCTGTCTTACGACTGCTACTGCACCCTACTGCTATTGCCGCACCAATCACACCACCACTATCTTCTGCGTATTTCTATCGATAAAATCAAAGAATCTAAAAGGCCTGCGCAGACGCACAAATTAAAGAAGAAAGACAACGTCTGTTCACATGCAAAACTTAGTCATATACACATATAACAGAAGAAGGAAAAAAAAAAAAAAGAAACAAAGCAAAAAATGAAGTAGGAAAGAAAGCAAGAACGAACATACAAATGGTGAATCTTTGATATTCAAAGAAGAAGAATAAAAAAAAAAGAAAAAGAATTGAAAGAAAGAACATGAGTACACATCATAGATAATTTATGGCATTTATTAGTATGTAATTTAAGACTGGATCACTCAAGACAAGATCTTGGGAATGGGAGGGATATCAATCGATTCTCGAAATCATAGAATCAGAAATTATATATTATTAAAGTATAAGAAAATGAATTAATGTAATGAACCTGTTGTTGGCATATTCGTAGAGGCGGCCCCGGCTGGAAAAGATAACGAGAGCAATCTCAGCATCACAGAGCACAGATAATTCGTAGGCCTTCTTGAGCAATCCGTTGCGGCGCTTGCAGAAGGTGACTTGCCTATTGGTGGTGTTTTCGATTCGTTTGATCGCTACTTTGCCCCTTCCAATTTTTCTCTGGAGGGAGTGGGAACAGGAGCCTTTCGGCTCCTGAAATTCCGTGGTTGCCACCTGAAATTTGTGCAAATTAACAAAATTAATCTGGAACCCCATATATCCGATCGATATGCCTTTCCGTTAATTACTTAATTGGCATATGGACATGACTACTACTCTTCTACTTAATTAGTAACTAATTTGGATAATTAATTAAGAAGTGAGGAGGATGATGAAAACAAATTGCAAACGCGAAATTAGAGTCAGACTAGCCGGAACAGGATTACTCTTGCTATGGTTTTTATGTGTGTTAGATTTGGAGGATGTTAGATTTGGAGGACTAACCTTGAAAGGGAACCGAGATGGAATGGGGAAACAAGAAACTTTTCTCTCTCTCTCTCTCTCTCTCTCCCTCCTTTTGTTTTAGGTTATCTTCCTCAGCATTAGTGGAGTTGCCGAAAATGGAGAAGGGTCGCTCCAGCCGATAGATATATATAGCACAGAGTAGACCCTTCGACAATAACCCAACAGTGACCCAAGCAGAAAAGTCTTAATTCAAATTTAATTTGTGTTCGTCAAATGAATATTTTCTTGTTATAAATCTACAAAATTATATATACCTGAAAGTTATATCGTGCAACGATGGTGGAGAAAAAGTTGGAGAAGAGAAGCAGATAGAGAGAGGCACGTCTAATTTCTTCGCTGTTTTTTTCTTTAAACAAAAAGGTGAAAAAAACAAAAAGAGTTCATTTCTTCCCGTGTGGGAAAAGGGTCTTTTGTAAAGTGACTACTGACTGTATAAATATGTTTGAATTAATGGTCTATGATGAGTGAGAACCTATACGTTGCTATCCGATTGAAGTATAGGTTGCGCTCCTAGCTTTTGAATCTTGATGTTTGATCTATTCTAGCTAGGCTGCGGATATTTTCCCTTGCATGCTTCCCCCCTAGCCCTAATGGTTGAAAATATATCCTCTCTCTCTCTCTCTCTCTCTCTCTCTCTCACACACACACACACACACACACACGCTCGCTCGCGCGCACACACACACACGCATACACACACTCCAATTATTACTAGTTAGAAAAAATTCTCTCGCACTCATTAGTTGTTACTCGCTAGAAAAAAATGACGTTAAGTGAGAACTCCCATGTGATGTTCTGTTCACCATCTCCAAGTCTACACTTCCTCCTTGCCACGAATAGGAGAAGCCATTTCTTTCTTTTTGGTATCTGGATTTTGTTACCCTTTTTCCATTTGGGGCATTGGTGGGATCCTCCTGCCTTGCCAGGCGCAAATTGTCACCACCAGTTTCTTAGTTGTGCTTCACCATAAAACTTCTACTCCGTTTTCCACACCTTGCCATCGCAAGCTGTTCTCTTCTTTCACATTTAAATCATGCATCCTCTTAACTTCAATTAACGATATACAATGTACACGACATGGATTTTAATGGGAATGCATTTTCCATTACATATTAATCAAGGTGCGCGAGTTTATATATTCATCTTTGTCATCGATTATTTGCTTCAAAGTGTGCTCTGTAGACAATGGGAGCTGGAGGATCTAGTCCTCCAGATTCCTTCCTTTGAATCCAAATTAAGAAATGTGTTTTGTGTCATCGCAAGTTATATGCCATGTCTTGCATAAATTAAGAGTAAGATGAGTACGGCTAATCATTGTCGTATAATGGTCATGCCTCCTACACCGGTTGATCTAATCTGAGGATGCTTCGCATTAAGATTTTAAAGTCTAGTCAAGAACTTGATGTGTGCTATTTAATTTCTAGGGGTTTGTGAAAAAAACCTTTAAAAAAAATGGTAATCAAGTTGAAAATTATCTATGCATGGCAGCACAAGAACTTAAAAAGGATTGATCAGGTATACTGATGGAAAAAAAAAAAAAAAACAACTGGTCGTATGGAAATTGGATAAATCAGATGGAATTGAGTGAAATGATCCACAACGAGGCGAATAATTCACCGAGACAAGGGTGGAAGGTTTTTTTTTTTTTTGTTTTTTTATTGGAACAACGAGAGTGGAAGTTTGACCAACAGTAAATGTGAATGGCAGATGCGGGGTGGGCGCGCAAGGTGGGGAAAAAGGCAGGCAGCAAAAGCATGAGAAGGATGCGTTGGTAAATAACACAACCCTTTTGGCTTCTTTCCCTTCTTTTGAAAGAAGAAAAGGAAAGCAAAGCCAAAGTTTGGGGGTATGGGCAACACTACATAACATCTCAATCAATCTGTCTCAAATAAAGTGATGGCGAATATTAATATTTGAAGGAGGAGGGTGTATTCCCGTTACAGCTACATAATTGATGGCCAAAGATGCCAATATCATTCAATGCGATACGTAATACCTTAAATGTTACATGACCTGTCACCATCTTCCCCCACAATTCCTCCCTTTCTCATGGGAATTGGAATGGAATGCTTAAAGTGACATCTATATGCCAATAAGTGCCGTGGGATGGCTTGGGAAAATTATGCACCATCTCAAAACGATTCTGTGTTTAGGCTACACGCACGCACGCACGCACGCACATAAATATATACGATGTTTTCATGTTGATTTAATTTTCTGCCAATCAATCTTTACATATGTTTGCCACATAACTATGTGGTCAAACATTCATTCTGATGGGTGAGGCCGCTATTTCACATCGGAAGTCGGTGGTATTTCCTAGATAAATAACCCAAAAAAATGTTGACAGTTTCCTAGTTAAAAAGAAATGAAGAGACGTAAGTGCGCGGTAGAAATTGAGATCAACCGAAAGTCCAGTGTTTTTGTTTCACGGGGTATATTCTTTTGACTCATTAACATTTGGGTTCTTTTAATTGGTAGCTAATATTCAATGTTTCCTGGTAAATCTTTGTGTTTCGTGTGGCGGATAAATAAGCCAATCTCTTGCATTCAATTTCTTATACTTGTGTTCGCCTTTTATGCTCTTGCATTCGACCTATTAACACAGACACGTGAATCACAATATTTTTAATAAAATTAAATTTTAAAAAAATTTCACATAATATTTTGAAATGAACCAAAAATTATTTATTAACATTTTAGATTTAAAGAGAACTTAAAAAAAAAATTCGTAAGAGACAATAAATAGAACAAAAAAGAATATTAAAATGTTTTAAAAATTTTATAAGAAAAATTAAAAAGGTTGTAATTTTAATGTCGATAGAATACATAAAACTCAAACCTTTGGAATATAAGCTCCCGCGAATATTATTTTCTTCAGTAGTAGAGTTTGGATGCTAATAACTCTACTAAATTATTGTTAATTCAATCAATTACTACCATTTTATTTTATTGATATAAACTTGTTTTATACTTTGATTAGTCATAATGTGTGTAACATTACTCACAACTATGATTTGAATTCTTTAAAAATGTATCATAATATGGCTGATTTGTTTAGAATATCATAGTAGAAGATGGTATACCACGATTATAGTTTTAATAAAATAAAGGCTTGATTTGATAAGCTTATTCATATAATAAATAAACTTGAGTAATTATTATTGTTGTATTACAAATTACAACACAGAATACCAAAACCTACATCAGTAACAACTTTAAGCTTGTTACAACGAAATATTAAATCTCGTTCAATAAAAAGTCATGTCACTCGAGTTTCCGAGGTTACTTTAGTCTATAAACTCCAACAAAAATAGTACCAGTCAATTTGTCAAGTGCACTGCAAGACCATAACCCGTGAATACTAATATATAGGCCAATTAGGTGATGTACCCAATATTATTACGTGCCAAGTGGTATGTCATACATCTGCCCTTGACGTATGTCTCTTTTCTGTTATTAGTTAAACGATATGGCAGAGCTACTACTTTTTCTTCCCTGCATGGGCTTCCATAAGTTCCCTCCCAGGCCAGGCCACAAAAGAAGTCACACTCTCCTGGTCCGGAAGGCAAAAACTCCTGGGTCCTGACTTCTGACCATACTCAATATTCCATGACATCAGACAAAGTGCCCCCAATATGAATTAAAACAGAAGAAAATTTATAGACGGACCATTGGTGATCATAGCAGAAGGATGTGTCCTCGTACAGTTGACCGCCTAAGCTGCACAACGGAAAATTAAATCGATCCGCAGCTTAATGATCCCTTGTATTTTTTTTTTCCCCGAGGAAAAAAAAAAAAGGGATTTTCCCAAAATGCTGCAAAGAGGGTGGTACATTAGAGACACTGCAAACAAAACCAGAAAAGAAAATTGGTAGGCATCAACTGTTTGTTTCACTTCTCATCCAATCTTGTGAACACATCAAAGCTTGGACAGTAGATGGTTGCCGCGAAACCCAATCACGGTCAAGCACCCGACCTCCATTCTTGAAAGCAGGCTCTGGTGTGACCTTTGACATGGGAATCCCCAGGATGTTTCGAGCCATCATAGATAGAATTGGATACCTCGGAGTGTGAACTTTCCACCAGTTCAGTATATTAAAATCAGCAGGAGGACCCCGAGGAAAGAGAGGTTCTTCCAAGTACTTATCCAAATCTGTCTTGAAGCCTTCATTCTGGGTGCCTTCATTGAGGAATTTGTCAAATCCTATCAGCCTGTCCTTAGATTCTCCTCCACAACTAGGTAAGCAGCCAGCACTGCCACTCACTTGGCAAGCCAAATCTTCTTCAAGAGAGGCTAGAGGGGAGCCAATC
Organism: Bruguiera parviflora; assembly: GCA_019804595.1. Taxonomy (NCBI): domain Eukaryota; kingdom Viridiplantae; phylum Streptophyta; class Magnoliopsida; order Malpighiales; family Rhizophoraceae; genus Bruguiera; species Bruguiera parviflora. Next base: position 10,737,597 of record CM034052.1, read on the forward strand.
GAATGTTCATTGTAGAGTGCCTTTATATACTCAGAAACTTCATCAATTAACTCTGCAGAGCCACTACCAAATAACAGTGGATAGTAATACTCTATCACCTTCATCTTGAATCGTGGATCTAACATGACTGCAGCTGCCAGGGCCAAATTGCATTTGTCCCAATAGTCATCAAACCTACTTTTCATCTTCTTGGCAATGGAACTAATAAAACCATCTGACATCTTGCACCAATCAATTAAACTCAAGTGGATGCTACAAATCTCAGGAAAGTATATGTTTGCAGTTGGATATTTGCTCTTTAAGAAAAGATTTTTAGATTCAGCGATGCGTGACAACCAGTCAGTAACTGCCTTTGCCCTGTCCCACTCCAAATCAGACAGACCAACTGCCTGGGCAGGGTCATTTTCTTTTAGAAGAGAAAAAGCCCTCCTGTATTCACAAGCAACTTCAAGCATAGCACGTGTTGATTCCCACTGTGACGGATTATCAGAACATAAGCACTCCTGACTCTGAACTCCAGCTTGTAAAACCATCTCGCTGAACTTTGCTTGAGTTAGCTGTGAACTTTTAACATTTCGAATGCTTGCCCGAATCTTATATGTTGTCTCAAAAAGTGCTTCCAGGGCATCATAAACCATCAGATTGAGAAGATCAACAGCACAGCGAATATCAAATAATTGACCATTACAGAGAAGAAACCTGTTCTGGGATAGTCGGTCTCTAATTCTGTAAATGATATTGTCATTTGCAGGAAAAATATCAGACGTTATTGAAAACAATTTTCGGTCAATATCCCAGTCCATCAGGCACGCCATGATAAGTTCCGAATGCATGTCTGCAGTATGAGAAGGATCAATTGGAATGAAATTTAGTATCTTTTTCTTTGATTGCCAAGCTTCATCAATATAATGCGCCATTAGACACAAATACTGGGAATCTTCTGAGGCTGCCCAAAGATCAGCACTAAGGCTAATCTTTCCATGAAATTTGTCCAAATTTTCATATACTTTTTGTCTTTCCTTTGCATAAATTTCCATGCAGTCTGCCTCAACTTTTTCAGATGTCACAAGCTCAAATGATGGTTGTAAATTCCTAACAAAAACTCTAAATCCAACATGCTCAACTATATCTAGGGGATAGCCATGTAAAATAATCATGCGGGCTAGATCAAATTGACTTCGCCTTTGATCCAAGTTATTGGATGCAATGTGAACAGCATCACCTTTCAACTGCAGTTGTTGGTACCTATAATCCACAATGCTAATTGGTTGTGGTTCATTCCCCTCCTGCTCTGGCTCAATGCTCAGATTTCCTGGCACAAGGGCTCCATCCTTTCTCTTTTCTCTCGCTGAACGATACTGACCAATGCCGTGATTAGATCTCCTCTGACACCTAATTAAATGGTTTCTTAGGTGTGATGTTCCACTGGCGCTTGATCCACTTAGTTTCCTCTTACAGTGCCTACAAATAGCCACAAATGTGTCACCTCTTTTCACCCGATCGAAGTCATTCCATACAACAGACTTCAATCTGCTAGATTTGACCATGACTTCTTCTGACAAATCCATCACACGGACCTGGTGAGTTTCAAATATCTGCCAATCAAAACAGATTGCTAATTAATGAAAACCTCTCGCATGTAAATGCAATATACATTATCTTTGGAACACAGTACACAGCCAAAAAAAATTTATATATAAAAAAAAAAAACCCTAGGTTTAGGCTATTTTCCTATCAACACATGAATAGCTTAGGCTTTCCTACTATTGTTCCATCACTTAACAATAACTTGCCCCTCATCAGCAGTTCAGTAAGAGATCCCACGCATAATACAACAAGAAGCATGCGCACACAAACAAACAAACCCAAGAAAAAAAAACCCTATGTTTTATTCATCACTGTGTAAATCATATCCAAATGCGGGATGAAATTCAGTGGAAACACCTTTGATTCATACATGTATATATATACACACTCACACACGTTGAGGGGCTTACAGAGCTTATCCAAAGTAGTGTCAATGAGTACAGAGTAGTAAGATCAAGAACAAGAATGTGGATGGCAAACAAGATGGACATTCACTGGAAATGGAGAGAAGGAAAAAAAAAAAAAACACGAGGAAAAGAGAGGGAAGGCTTCACCTCCATTACAGGAAGACGTGGCCGTTAATTGGAAAGGGCAATGTAAGCCTCCATTTCCAAACCAAAAAAAATAAAAAATAAAAAAAAAAATTCCGGGGTTAATGTATGTAGAATGGAAAGAAAGGGAAGATAATCTGCGAGTATGAAAATGGGGACCCAGACAGAACGAACCATGATAAGTATCTATCAGCCAAAACCCAAAAAAGGACCCAAAAAACAAACAAAAGATTTGAAAAAGCAACCTGGGCAGCGCAGCTATGGATTGGATTGGACTGGATTGGGGAGGGTACAAGATTTACTACTAATTAAAAAAGGAAGACCAATTCAGAATCCGAGGAGAAGCTAACCGGGAATTCAAGTGGCTGTGGCCCTGTCGTCGGGTCATGACAAAGCAGCAAATGACCCGACGGGTACAGGATCGGTCGGTCGGGATGAAAAGTCAAAAATCTCTGAGATTAGGGTTTTGGTTTTTTCA
>CM034052.1:10740312-10772294 GCA_019804595.1 Bruguiera parviflora
ACCCAAAATTTTGATAAAGGTAATCGCTAATCGGCACGCCCCGGGGGCCCCCGGGCCCGGCGGGGGGGGGGGAGACGTGGGGCTTTACTTTAAAATTTAAGCGGCGCTTTTGACCTTGCTGTCGTTGTCAGCAGCAATAATAATCCCCGAATTCCTTTTCCATAAATTAAATGCACACACAAGTTCACACGCTAAAAAGAAAAATATATAAAAAAAAATTTAATTATTCGCTTTTAATCTGCCGTTTGCCATACAATTGATCTTTGCCCCCGCCAGCCAGGGGTCGGGGACTCGCGGGGTTTTTCCAGTCATTCGGGGGGCATTTTGATTGTAATGGCAGTTTCGTAATATTATTTAACTTTTTTTTTTTTTAAATGTCATCCATTACATGTAAAATGTTAAATTTTAAAATATATAATATGTGAAGCGTAAGGTGTTGTAAGATGTAATTTTCCTTTTTAACATTCAACGATACTAATAATAGTAATTAATATTTTGACAATTTCTCTAAAATTGTGGTTTGCGAAAAAAAAAAAAAATTGTTGCCGTTGGAAAGAAAATCCTCCCTCCCGTAGTTTGGACTTGGATTTTCAGTGAGTGAGAGAGAGCGAGAGAGAGAGAGAGAGAGAGGTATTAATTAATCAATTGTCTCCGGCCCAGGTCACGCCTCACCTTCCGGTCACCGACTTACTTTAATTATTGGAAAGCCCACATCTATATATATATATATATATATATATATATATGCAGAGCTATTGGTTGTTGTTGTTCGCTAATCCCGTCTCTGTCTGGGCCCTGGCCTCGAGTAATTAGGATCTCCTCCTCCACCCTATCAGCCCACTCCTATCCTACAAGAATGCAAATATAATTTATTATAATAGAATCTGGTATCATTGATCCAGTTCCACAGAAACTTTGGGGTTGTTTCTTCTTAATTGACAGCACGACAGGATCTAACAGATCGAAGAGTACCCAAGTGGTACGCGGGATGAACTTTGACGATACTCCAAGAAGTACAAGAATCACCGCCATCGCGGCCTCCGCCACCACCAATTAAGGCGTCTTACTTCCAAGGCTTCAACGGCAACAATTGCGTATCTTCATCATCCTATTACGCCATCTTCTAATTAAGCGCCGGCGTGAGTTCAATGGTTTTCTTCAATTGTGTGTAAATATTAAATTCTTAATTCTTTGCGACGGCTTCTTTTTCTTTTCTCTTCTTTCTTCAATCTCTTGAAAAGATTTTTAAAAAAAAAAAAAAAAAACCTCCTTTTCCGTTACCCTCCTCCCAAGCATGGATCTCTTCTCCACTCTTTTTTTTTCTTTCTTTCTTTTCTTTTCTCTTTTTGATTCTGATTGTGATGCCCCCGTAATGTTTACGTATACCATTGAAATTAGTTTTTGATGTGTTTAATTTAATTCTTCTTTACGAGATGGGATGGGATGGGATGAAAGGCATGGCATCCCGGGTTGTTCACTGCGCTGAAACTGAATGAATCCTCCCTCCCCTTCTAATCACGACTGACTGGTGAGGTAACTCAATAGATATGAACAGATTGCCATCATTTGCAAAATTGATGCGCCTCACATATCACTGTCCCTCAATAGTTAGATTTTCACTTGTCACAGTCCTTTAGTAGTTAGATTTTCATTTTTATCAGTCAGGAGCTATTCAGTTGTTTAGGTCCCCATTCCGCAGCACGACCCCCAGCACCCACTCCCCCAAACAAAATTGATGCGCCCCACAAATCACAGTCCCTTGATAGTATGAAAGCCTTTCGTTTGCTTCTCTTTCATGGAAGTTTTATTTTCCCAGAATGTATCCTAATTTTTGGCCTAATTCTTCTTGTGATGATCGACTCAACCTCTGATCAAAAAGATATTCCTTGATTATATCTCATCTCCTCAACAAGCTTACCAATGAGTATAACGGCCTTATTGTTCCAATGGAGAGAAGAACCTATGATTAGCTTTTCGTGAAATTTCCAAACGAACAATTTCAACAAAATCTTTCAATTTCTTATTTTACTATGTTCAACTCTATGTATTCCTCTATCCGTAGAGTACATTGAATGTACAGAAATGGCTATAACAGAGTTTCTCTTAATCATTCTAACAGCTACTCTAGGAGGAATGTTTTTATGCGGTGCTTGGCTCAAGTGTATTGAGGTACTGTTGGGACATGCACACACTCTAAGGTTGTTAATTTTTTTAAAGCCTGGTAGCTGTTCTCTCTTCTTTCTTTTGAAGTACCTGTTTTAGCACCCTGTAACATGTTCACAAAGCCAACTAAAAGTGTGTTCTACTTGTATGCAATGGAAGAAAAAATTCTTGTACAACCTTTTGTAAGCTCTTGTGCCCTTCCTCAAAACTTGTGATTTTGGGGTGAATCTGCTGCTCTCTTTCTATTGCTCTGCAGGTATTCTTAATTCCTCTATTGCTTACATACGTAGTTGACTAGAAAAGTCTCTCTGACTTTGCAAAAGAAATACTGTGGAACTTTGAAAAGAGACTGAGAAGCAAGCAGGAAGTCAAGGTCTTGAAGGTGGGTTATCACTCCACCAACAATAGTGCTCATTACCTTTAAAAGTTTTCTGTGATTCTCTTAAATTGTGGCTGTTCTTTACTAAGCTGTCCAAAGAGATGGTGACACTTTGTATCAGCTGAAGACTCATAATGCTGGACTTGAGCAAGACGATGTTGATGTGCCCACCAAAAACCTTCTAGGAAATGCAGTGTTCAGGTTAGTTAATGAATGCATATGTTTCTTCTTGATCTGATACCCCTTTGCTGTCATATATAGGTTGATGCCATGCCAGAGATGTTACCATGGATGAAGTATGATTGGAACAGGGGAAAATAAACTATAAGAGAATGAGCAAAACATTTATCACTATAAACAGACGATGCATTTCTCTAACAGATATACATTTGTCATATTTACCGTCTTGTTTACATGCAACCACATATCTCTAACAGATATGCTTTCACTGATACATTGTATCCAGAGAAAGTGACATTTGTGGAGGTAAATTATGAGGAAGTGGTGAATCATAGAACTTCTGCTGCATACAGTCATTATATCTGGTCTGTTTCATTACGCTGATTATATATCAGTAAGTTAACAATTTAAAATTTTGGATCTTTTTGTTATATATTAACTTCTTATAAATGCTTCTTTGATCTATTGTCTGAACACTGAATAAGCTTATAGACCACAGAAATTGTGACGAGAATCAAAAACTCTGCTGGCATATTCCTATGTTAGTTGACTTTGATTTTTATGTGCACCAATCCTGTGTACAAGTAAATAGTGAGTAGATTTATAGCTAACGTCTGACTATGGAATAAATCTTTTTTTTCTAGTAATAAAAGGTATCATTGGTAAATATTGTCAGCAATCCACAACATGGGAAGAAAAAAATGACGCAATATGGAGAGACCCTGTTGGTAAGTAAAAAGATTCTTGCTTGCTGCCACCATTTCTATTGGGTTCAAAGAAAACTGCCTTAGTTGATGTATTAATGTCCACTTGTAATTTGCAAAAATTTCAGCTGTACATCTTTCTAGAGGAAATCATGAAAGCAAGTGCATGAACAAGATATGTGGTTTTGAGGGTGAGGTCAGATCCAAGTTGAGTGACACATTTGTGGAACTCTCTGCTTAAGTCTTCTGTTGTTTACCTTGGGCTTACTTAATAAACAAGAAGATATTTATGGTTCATGGAGGCCTGTTTAGTGTCGATGGGGTGAAACTAGCACAGACATTAAAGCTATTGATCAGTTTTGTGAGCCACCTGAAGAAGGTAATCTGTATGTATGGGTGTTTTTTTTCCCCCCTTTTTTTACACTTTATTTGTAATGTATTATTCTTCTCACCCTAATCAGTTTTAATGCAAGAGCTCTCAGTTTGATCTAAGGGTTGGGCTACATGACACGGTGTAGTCTCACTTTATCCTTCTGCCTTATTGCTGTTTTCTAATTGTTTGGACCTTCACTAGGAACCCATTTGCCGGTGTGTGGTGGCAATTAGCATTGTTTTGCTAACTTCCCGTGTGAGTTGCATGCTCTGAGATATGGTAATGGAAATTGATTGTACTTTGTGTTCCTTACCCTCCTGGCGGGGATGGGGCTGGTGAAAGAGGGGTGTTGGGGTGGGAGACAAAAGGTCAGTGGGGTTGGATATGATGCTACAGAAACTAGGAAAGAGGTTGGTTACATTTTTCCTTTTTATATAAATATGCTTGCACCCATGTGTGTGTGCTCTAGTGAAATTTTGTCTCTTTTGTGGTTCTACAATCAGGATTAGTCTCATTGTGGCTGTCTTGCATGCTTGTAATTGGTTTGACTAAGTAAACTGAAGCAGGAGCTATATGATGCTTTCCATTGTCTAGGGATATCAATGTTCATACAGATCCCTGGCCCAATTGGCTGTGGAATGAGGACATTGGTTTGAAGATTTTGTTGCCTATATTTTCTCCTTCAATTCCTGTTTTTACATCATTTTTAGCTAGGACTATAATTTAAATTGACAATATTGACATAAGATCACATTGTTGTTCTTACAGATGCAACTATACCTTTTGGTTCTTATTCATGATGTTTAGATCCAGAAGTCATCCATCATTTTCTTCATCTCAATTTTCAAACGGCTTTACTGTTGGGTTTACAAAATGGCATCTTATTTAGTTTACAATAAGTAGAGAACAAATAAAACAATGATAAGTTGAACTGTATTGAATAAATGTGCATGCATGTATCTAGCTGTGCAGAGAAGGTGGTAGGTGTTGCTATTAATCAAAATGGGTTTAAAGTTAAACCTTCTAAGGATCTCCAATCTGCATTCTTTATTTCTCATGTTTTGTTTTTATCTGTATCAGGGTTAATGTGTGAATTGCTAGGGAGTGATCCACAGCCTTTGCCAGGAAGGGAACTTAGCAAGCGGGGTGTAGGCCTTTCTTTTGGAGGAGATGTAACAAAGAAGTTTTTATAAGAAAATGATTTAGGTATCTTTTTTTTGTGAGGATAATCTGTATTGTATCAAGATGACTACTTGTCCTACTTTGGTTGCTTCTTTCCGGGTCAGCCCTTCTTATCTTTCTCCTCTCATCTAAGCTTTCCTGTGTTTGATCAAATGTATCGGAAGAGGAAAAGATCTCCCATTTCCGTCTTTAGTTTTGTCAGATAGCACTGCCCGAGAAAATGAAACATTGATTGTGTATCAATCTATTTTGACCCTCGGCTAAAAAAATTCTCATATCCCACTCGAGGTGCCATGACCCGCTCATAACGGCGATCCAACCCCAAGCTCAACCCCAAACATCATATCATATCAGTCACATCTCAATGCAACAGACACTCTCTCATGGTTAACATTTGATGGCTCTCTCTCTCTCTCTCTCTCTCCCGGCCGCGACCATCAAATGAAGAAGCCACTTCCTACCAACAGCCGGGTCTGTTAGTCGCCTAGAGAGCTTAAAGCTCACTTGAAAACAGTGACGGGTGAGGGGGGCTCTGGGGGGAGGGTGTCGAATCGCTAATTTCTGCACAATTCAATTGTGTGAGACTATCTTTAATGTCTACTCAATAAAAACCGATAAGTTCACATGTTTCTCTCTTCCTCTTTAGCAATTGACACACTAAAACATTTGTACGTATTACTAAGTCCAAAAGGAAAAAAGGGGGAAAAATAAGGAAAGTCAATTCAAAAACCCACCCAAATGTGCTGCTACGACTGATGACCAAACCTTCCCCATACCTCCTCGGTAGACTTTACAAATGTGCCACAGTTCTTTCTCTCCCCACGCCCTGTTTCTTTATCTTCTTCTTCCTCTTCTTCTTCTTCTTCTTTGGGATCCTCGTGTCTCCTCCACCTATGCAGACAAACATCCAGAATCACCGTCAGATAATAACATCAATAACAGCATGCCCCCCTCCGAGGCGGAAACCCTTTTCAAAATCATGGACTCCATGTCCTCTGATCAGTCTTGGAGAAACTCTTATCCCAACCCTTGCGAGCCTGACTCGACCTGGCCTGGGATTGAGTGCAAGCTCGGACTGGATAACCACCTGCATGTCTCCAGGCTGGATTTTGGTACACGTCCAAACCCAACGTGCAAGAGTGCAGCCACATTTCCCTACCAGATCTTCTCTCTTCCTCATCTCGAATCTGTCTTCTTTTTCAACTGTTTTACTCACTCCAAGACCACAATCTGTGTCTCGCCAAATACACTCTCCAGTAACGGTTCACTTCAACAACTCAGTCTCAGGTCAAACCCCGCACTAGCGGGTCCAATCCCACCTCTGATTTCCCTCCTCAAGTCCTTAAAAATCCTTACACTGTCACAGAATCGCCTCACCGGTCATATTCCGGTCGAGATCTTTAGCTTGAGCTCTTTAGTTCACCTTGATTTGAGCTATAATGTGTTCGCAGGTCCTATACCAGTACAATTGGGCTATCTCAAGAACCTTGAAGGCCTCGATTTGAGCTACAATTCGCTTACCGGCCTAATTCCAGGCACAATTGGCCAACTCGTTATGCTTCAAAAACTTGATTTGAGCTCGAATTCACTCACGGGCAGCATTCCCGATAGTGTAGAGAAGCTCAGCTTACTGGCTTTCATGGCTTTGAGTAACAACCAGATCGGGGGAAATCTGCCAGCGGGATTGTCAAAGTTGCTGAGCTTGCAATACTTCATAATGGATGATAATCCAATGTATATACCGCTGCCAGCGGAATTGGGTGAACTGGTGAGATTGCAAGAGCTCAGGCTCGCCAATTCAGGTTACTCCGGCACTATACCGGCAACTTTTTCGCAGCTCATGAATCTAAGCACTCTGTCTCTCCAAGGAAACAGATTGACAGGTGAAATACCAGCAGGTTTTGGGGGTCTGTCACGCATTTATCACCTGAATCTGAGCAGAAACATGTTGGGTGGAGTTGTGCCTTTCAATGCGAGTTTCTTGAAGAGGCTCGGTAGGAATTTAGATCTGAGTGGTAACCCTAGTCTATGTTTGAGTCCTTCTGAAGCTCATAGTGGCAAGATCGGGATTGGAGTGAGCGTCTGTGGCACTGGCACCATCAGCAATGGTTCCTTTAGTACCAAGTCGGAGGCTGCACGCGGATTCTATAAATCATCGTTTCTCTTCGACGTTCTGCTTCTTCACGGATTGACGCAAATACTACTTCCAGTCCTAGGAGTATATTAGTATCAGACTAGGATCGATTAATTAATTAATTAACCAGACTGTTTTCGTTCGTTTATTTGGCGGGTAAAGGTTGCACCTAAAAAAAAAAAAAAGAATCAGTAATGGTATTTCATATGGAGCTTTAATTAAATAGTGATTTTCGGTTCTCGTTTCGACTGTTTTAGTTTCTGACGCAAGCTGTGCTGTTTTTAGCAGGAAATTAAAGGTGATCTTCTGGTATCCTGGGATTTAGCTGAACCCTCCAAACAGGTGACTAATCATGCTTCTTTCTTCTACACTCCTCTGAGCGCTGGCATTAATGAATTAAGTACATTCCTTGGCAACGAGTATGACTTTCTGGGTCTATACGTGGACACTAGTATTACCTTACTTGCAAAGCCCCGCGGGCCCAAACCAAACTCATTAGTTTCGGGGTTCCTTACCTTGGAGGTTCCAAAACTTAAATTTTGCTGATTTGCCAATTTTTTCAATTTGATCGGTACTTTGGATGAGAAAATAATCGAGTGATTTAGACTGTTTGCATGGGTATAAATTATAACCGCCGTGTGATTTGATTGATTGCTTAATTTCGGGCTTCAACGAGCTTGTTCTTCTTCCTAATTAGTCTTTCCTTTATCATTAATAATTGCACGCAAATATATATGAACCTCTCATTTTACACAGTGAGATATCCCTGAGAACGGATAATAATCCTCGGCAATTAATTCAGGTAAAGGGAATTTAGAGTTTCAAATCGTAGTTGAGAAGTTGTTCAGGGCTTTTAGCTGCAATAAAAATCGAGAGATAATATTCCCGGGGCTCAAAGTTGCATCCTCGACTTTGAATTATGTTCCCAAGCAACACTCACTCAGACGGTTCTAGTGGTGACACGTGGCTCTTTAACAATGCCATTCAATTAGAAGCGACCCGTCGCCATGCTAAGCCTCGTTAACCTAATCATAACGAATATCAAATAAAATTTGAGTTATCCCCCGCCACCTTCCTCGATGAGATTCTTTTTCAAGAAAACGGGCTAACTGGCAAACAGACTGGCCTCCAAAAGGCGAACGATGCGAGAAATTTATTTTTTACTTCCGATGTAAAAACACAAATTTCTAGTGCCATCCGGGATTCGCATTGGCGTCATTTTTGGCTTCGGGTTGCATATAGGTTAGTGGCAAACGGTACCGCTTCTTTTTGCACTTTTTTTGAATGAAATGAACAGAATGGTCGTCGGTTCGTGCCGGGTTGACTAGGATTCTTTCAGGACTATTTAATTGCAACAAACTTATTCTATTGAGGCAGGACCATTTCCGGCTTCGTTTCAGGAGCATTTCAAGTGTTGTTATCTGTTTTGCGACTGCATTTTTTTTTCTTTTCTTCTTTTTTTTTTATTATCATTTTTAGGATTTATTTCTCGAAGCATTGCTCTTTCCCTCCCCCCCCCTTTTTCCAGAAGAGCATTTAAGGTGTCTTTGCCCTGCTTTTTTTTTTATGTTGAGTGCTTGGTACACTCTATGGTAATTATGTAAGGTCAACATGCTAATAAATATTAGCAATTCACGCTTCTGTAATATCAATATCGTCTTGAAGACCCAAAAAAAAACCATCACTGACTTCGAATGAGAGTCTCGAGGATAGCCTCTTCAAGCGTGCCATTTTGATTGGGCGAGAGGAACTTGTGACACGTTGTTTATTGTTATTATTATTATTCGATTAAATTTTGTCGAGGTAAAGATTGTTCTCCCCTGAAACTACAATCTTGGTAAATTTGGTAACATGAAAACCGCTCGAGGCTTCGACTAATTGAGCTTTATATTCACGTGAGTTGTGAGTATATTTTGTTTTGGCTAAACCCGGAACAAACGGGAACCAATAGTTTTTGGGTGCCTTAAATCAGAAGTCATTGCTTGTATTTTGACAGCAAGGACTTGTTATGTGTGTTGCAGTCTCAATGTTTATTCCAAAAAAAAAAAAAAAAAAAAAAAAAAGGTCCCCAAGACTCATTTCGTTCCAATTAATTAAGGTCCCATTGCATCCCCTACGGCCATTCGGACAAGAGAAGGGATAACCCCTACAGTATTGGAGTTGGAGGAGTTCTGAGTTTGATTAGACACGCCCCTGCCTTTCCAGTACCCAACTGCTTCGCTGGTAATAGGCATGGCAAAAGCAGATTGGTTGAATGAAAATTTAACTTCCAATATCTACTCTATGACACGCGGAAAGATAATTTAGATGTTATGATTCAATATCTAGTCCAGAGTTTTTTTTTTTTTTTTTTTTTTTTATTCTCTGGTGAATAGTGCACAGTTTAGTTGGGGATTTGTATTTGGAACAAAAGAAGGGAATTAGGTTTTTGGCTACATGCATAAGGAAAAAAAAAAAAAAAAAAAAGAAACTACACTTTAGGCTTTGTCTTCAGTCCAGGCCATCCATGATAGGCATGATGTCGGTTGGATTGGATTATAACTTTGGTTAGGGAAAACATTAACTAAATAAGAGGTTGTGAGTTTAGTTGTAATTTAATTTAAATTATTAATTTTAATTTATTTTAAATTTAAATTTAAATATAATATAATTTAAAATTATCTGATTTGATTTAATTTAATTTGATTTGATCACGTTATTTTTAAAAAATTTAAAATAATTTAAGTTGGTAATAAAAAAAATTGAATGTAAATATTATATCAAAAATAATTTTTATTATTAATTCAACTTTTTATTTTATTTTATTTTATTTCAAGGAGCTATCAGTTTAATAGTTTTCGGTTCGATTCGGAATCACCAATTTAATTGACGGGTCACAATTTTTAGAGGGGCAGAACCTCGTCCTCCCACAGTTTCAGTTAAAAACAGAATCAGATTAGCCGGTTCCAATTCAATTCCAAATTTAGATCGACTTCGTTTCCATTCGAGTTGAGATCATGTTAATGTCTAATGTATGGTATACTTACAATTTATTTATTTTGTTTTTGAAGCGAGGTGTCAGGTGTGCGTTACTTACCATAGTCAACGGGAAGGAAACTATTTTTGGTGCCTGGAACTTGCGAAGAAAAGTAAAAAAATCATATTGATCAGGAATTGGATTGGAGGAGGTCTCACGTCATGTGGGAAGAAGGTTTATGGAGTAATAGGAATTGAATTCCAGCTGTGGAGCCCTCTAGTGTGGACAAATTTTCGAGGTGTCCTCTGTGTGTGGAGGACAACCAAACATTAAATAGGAAAAATGAAAATAAATTTGAATCACAATAGAGAGAGAGAGAGAGAGAGAGAGAGAGAGGTGCCTGTGGTAATTGGCAAATACAGAGATGCAAAAGGGAACAGGAAACTGAAACGAAGGTGGGGTTTGTTAGGAGAAGGAGTCAAGGGGTACAGTGTGTGAATGATGAAACAAGACCATCGGATTCCAGAGGACTGTCTGACCAAAGGACACTTTTGAAAGAATTGGATGGAGCTGGACTCCATGCGTGCCATTGCCATTGGCCCCCACCCCACCCCTTTCTCTCTCATTTCTCTTTCTGCTGAAAATACTTAACCTTTGTGAAACAGTTTCTTAGTACCTTTTTAACTGCTCTGCTCATTTCCAGAATCTAATGGGCTTGCTCGCTTCTTGTTCTTGCTTTTACCATCCACCAGCCACGTTATACTGTTGAGTTTATTTCAAGTTATATACGCATCTGCCAATCCTGGCACAGGTTGAGTCCACTCCAGACCACATTGTTATCAGTCTAATGTACTCCTTTTCACCTTCGCTGCCTTAATTGCCTACTGTGCCTGTAATAAATGTTAAAACGTGCGTTCAGACTTCGTCTTGACGCATCCTGTCTTTCCCTTGCTGCCTTTCTTTTTCTTGGAAAAAAATTGATTCGAGTCTTGACAACTACATAATTTTTAGAATTAGAATGATACAATGTATTTTATGCAAGCGCAAGCCTGCGGTTTCTATGCAGCAGTGCAGCTGATACGCGCCTAGCCAGTTGAGTTGTCTACCTTAGGAACTTTGCTGGCATTCTGCAAAAAAATTAACAGAATAGACGTGCAAAATAAACATAAAATTTGTCACGAAGGTAATGAAGTAGGCACGATCTGATACAACTCCAGATTACCCGTCTGATCAAAGCCCCTGCAAAAAAGGTGGGCAACCATTGCCAATCGGAATCAAAGCAACAGCCTCTTTTTTAAGCAAGGGAACAACCAAGTAGAAAACAAAATATGCACAAGCTCACACGAGTCCTGACCATAGAACAGGGAAGGAATAGAAATAATGGGAGATAAATTTACATATTGGTTTTGTCATTTTGTGTCAATGCCTTTCAATTTGACCAAATTAAATTATTACTATTTGTGAAATCGTCAATACGGGACTACTATTAGTTGGGTTGTTAAATTGCGATCCAGTTAAATTCACAATTAGGGCACTAACTTTTATGATTTTATCAGCTTGGGTCAGCAAATTTTAATTTTAAAAAAATTTACTAACAGTTGACAAAAAAAATTTGAAAATTGCGGAAGATCACCGCAAGGATTCAAGTTAATTTTTTTTTATTAAAAAAAGAAAGAAAAAATCCAAATCCCAACTCTATTATCCACACACCCCTGCCACCTTCACTCATTCGTCATTTAAGTACATCCCTTGCGTCGCTCAATGGCGCCTTTGTGGCCAATTCTTCCTTCATTTGCCAGCAACCACCATCCTTTGTTCTGACCTAAAAGCTCACGGTTTTCTGCAATTGGTGAAGTAGGCCCGACGGATACCACGCCAATAGTTTAATGTCTACCATTAGCAGAACTTCACCCCTCTCTTACATTGGTGAAAGTTCTTAATATTAGTAAACTTAATTGGCAAAATTGAAACTTGTTGGGCTAAGCCAATAAAGTTATAGAGTTACTGACCAGCTCGATCTCCGTTATGTAGGTCACATAAATTTAGCGTCGGTAACACGGCGCTTTAAAGTAAAGGACTGTCAAATGCCTAATATTGACACATTTACAAACAATATTGATCCTATTTGTTCAAATTAAGTGATAATGACTTGCGATGGAAAAATAAAAAAAACCTAATGCGTTCTCGGTACTTGGTAATACAGTGACCGAAAGGGCAATGCTATTAGTATATCTGTCTCTCTCTCTTGTCTTTCCCCATCTCATGGCGGTCAATTTTAGACAGTGAAAAGTGTCCATAACATTTCATTCACAAACTAGAGATTTCAGAGTTTTTAGGGCACCTTAGTTGTTAAAAGTTCAAGATTTTGTTTAGAAGGAGGCTTATATTCAAATTCCCACGAGTAATGTAAGATTTATGCAAAAGGGAGAACTATTCACTTGTTATAGCTCATCACTAAACGAACAACTATCGAAAGGCGGAGCATTCAGTTCAGGCGGGGCTTCCTTGCCAGGGTTAAGCTAAAAAGAAACAAACATCTGGGGGCACGTGTGGGGTCCAAATCGCCAGAGAGAGAGTGTGTGCGTGCGTCAAATGTGTACTTTTTGCATAATTTAATGACCCAAAGGATGGCAATGGTGTTTGCTGGTACCTAGTCGAGCGGGGCGGGGAAGGGGACGACTGAGGACTGCGAGGGTACCCATCAATTGCTCTCAATTGTCATTGCCCCCAATGTTTAGCAAAGATTCAGACCCGTCACGTGGGATTGCGATTGCGATTGGGACACCGCTCTGTTTTTTTTACCCTCATTTCTAGTAAAAGAAAATATGTTCCGAGGACGATGAACATTTCTTTGCATCATTATTTCTCCCATCCATTATGTAGTAAGTAATAATAATAATAATAATAATAATAATAATATGGGTCTAAAAATAAAATGAGTTAGTATATTGGTCCTGAGTCCAGTCCACAGCACCAATTCCAGTGCCTTCCTTTTCTGTGACAGAATGGAAGCTTAAGCCCAAGTAATCGGAGGGCCAGCCACTTAGCAGCCCAACCAAGCAAAATATTTCAGATTTTCACTCGTTGTTTATTATGCATTACAATGCACTATAATTGGATTTTGGATTCGCTGGAAGGAATTTGCAAATCCCAACAATAGATTAAATGGTACCTTATAAGAAAAAGGTTTACAAAAAAAAAAAAGGAAGCCCAAAATGGATCCAAAAGAAAGGAAGTGGAGCCGGCAGCTTGTGTCTTACAAATCAGAGACTTGGCGCCTCGGCCTAGCCCAGCTTGTGCTCAGTTATCCCTCCCCACCCATCTCCTCTGTTTTTGTTTTCTTCTTTCACTGTCCAATTATCAGATCTACATATTCTTTTTTAATAATTTTGATACATATTGTCACATCTACCTTTTTTTTTTTTTTTTTTTTAAAATCTAATGCTTCTACGGTGTCTAATAAATTTTTATTCGATTTGATGCCAACTTGTTTTTGACGGTGAATGAATGGGTAAAATGTTCTTCCGCCCCACGATGCAGAAACAGAAAGAGGACCCTCAGGCTGCTCACTGCGTCGCACCGACAGCCTGGCAAATAATAATTTAATGCTCTGCTCTGCTTGGGAACGGGAAACCAATAAGTCTGGACTGTGTACCGTACGCGGAATCAATCCGCGGCAAGAAGAAGAAAAGTAAAGTCGTTCATCCATTTCAATCATCTACAACGTCAACACATCATCCAGCCATCCCCGGGAATTCGATTAATAATATTTTATTCATGTAATTGTTATTATTATTGTTTTTTTTTTTTTAAAGAAGAAGGGAAATGCATTTGGACACGACACGCTAACGCCAGTCTCTCTCTTGTCTTTGGTTTGGACTTTTACACCCTAAGCGGGTCTGATTACAACTAAATTTTGTTATCGTGATCGGTAAATTTATAGTGACAGAACTTGTTATTAGGAAATACAACTGTGTGTTTAATAATTATCGGTAGTATTTTAACAAAATAATTTTTTTAGTAAGACAGAAAATTATAATTTTTTATATAATTAAATTACAGTTATTTTTTGTAATTTAAAAAATTATTAAATTATTGTAAAATTTTTATAACTTTTTAATGTATTAAAATATTATATTTTTAACATATAAATTTAAGTTATAAAATGCATTTCTTTCAAATAAAAATTTTATAATTTATTGAATAACCACAAAATTATGTTCGACTAAAAATACAGATTTTTCCACTACACACAGGATCTCAAACACGCTAGGAGACAAAAGCAGGTCGTACGGGCACCCATTTTCAATTTTATTCTAAGAAAGAAAACATATGTGATGGTATCTCTCTTTCTTTCTTTTCTTTAATTTTCAAAAAAGTTATTTTGACGGGCCGTGTCCTCTTTCATAATAATAATAATAATAATAATAATAATAATTTATTACACCGAAATGTAAAAATGATAATCGACCGTTAATATACCATGGAATAATATGGAGATAGAAATATAACATATTATTATTATTATTATTATTATTAGTATTGCGAATCGTAAATAAATGGATAAACTCTGATTTGAATTTATTATAATCATAAAACTAAACTCTAGATAGGAGGTTACACCGGGTGGGCGGAGAACACGAGAGCACACAAGCGAACCTGGTAAGGCAAAGCTGGGTGTTCTTCCTTTCTTTCTTCTCCGCTCCCTCTGCTTATCAATTTAATTTTGTTATTGTTATCAATCACAGTGATTGGTACTACTTTTTTAAGTTCCAAAATTTGCCACAGCCAAAAACCGAAACAGAAGCAAGGGCAAGCGGCTATGTGCGCATCTAACTCATCGTCGACATCGTCGCCTTCCTTCGCGGCTCGCGGCCGCTTGGCCGTCCTCACCGCCCACTTTGCTGCGGCGGTCTCCGCATCGTCCGACGGCTATCCGATCGTCGAGCAGTGTGCTGCCTCCGCCGACGTCCCTCTCCCACCGTCCAACGTCCAGGGCTCCCTGACCGTCATCGACGACAGGACCGGCAACAAATACCGACTTCTCGTATCCGAACACGGCACCCTCAAGTCTTCTGATTTCAAGAAGGTCTTTATTATTAATCATTAATCCTTCTTCTCCTTCTTCTTCTTCTTATTCTTCTTGTGGTCGGTTTTTCTTGTCTTCTGATTTCAAGAATGCTTTTCTTGTTGCTGCTTTGCCTTTCCTTCGAATCTAACTCTTATCAGCTGGCTACTTCTTCGTGTTCCTCCATCAAATAAAATCAGTCCTTTTTTTTTTGTTTTGTTTCCTTTCTTTCATTCTTTTTTAATCTCTACCTACGGTGACTAGAGGGTGTGTGCGATCTTTAACGACGACTCTGCGGTATGCTTTGTATATTAGCTAGGTCTACCTTTTCATTTGCCGCAACAAATCATTGATCTCTTTGCAGTTAACTAGGTTAATCCCCCATGTCCCCATGCTGTCCTTGTTTTGACTTTGAGGCACCTATATCCATATGACCTGCGAACGGGAAAGACACTCCATAAAAAAGAAATAATAATAAGGAAACGTGAGGTTTGGCTTGATTCAGCGAATCTGATTATTTTCCACGATCATGTTATGATTTTTTTTTTTCTTTCACAATCGTCATTTGAGGGTTTTTTTTTTCCTGGGCTTTTGGGGGCGGGTTTTCTGTGACGGGGATTTTATGTGAAGATTTATCTAATGGAGTGCTATAGAAATAGTAGTGCCACTTAACTTAGCTAATTTTAATGGACGTGCTTTAACAGGAATTTGATGTTTGCTACGCGACACTATAAAGGACTTAAATTTAAAACAATGTTGTCTGTACTTTTCTTATGAATTCATTTATTTATGCCATAGCGTTCTGACTGGATTGTATTGTTCTGCACAATTATCATATTTTCCTAAGGTGTTATCTCTCCTGTGACTGTCTGTGTTGGAATTACAGATATCAACTGGAAAGAATGACAAGGGGCTTAAACTTTATGACCCTGGTTATTTGAACACTGCTCCTGTTCGGTCTTCAATCTCGTACATTGATGGTGATGAGGGTATTCTCAGATACAGGGGCTGTCCAATTGAGGAATTGGCTGAGAGTAGTTCCTTTTTGGAGGTGGCATACCTCATAAGTAAGTGATCCATGCTTATTTGTTGAATTCTACATTTTCTGCTCAATTTTCAAAGACATCAATTTATTGAGCAAAGAGTGGGTTTTATTTTCTATTTGAATCTTCCAGTCATTGTTTCAAAATTGCTAGAGGAAACATTCCTCAAAGACCTGGCAAGGGAGCATTCATCAATGACCTTTTTCCGTCCAACAAAGTTCAGTGATACATAGATATGTATTTGAAGACCTTTCCCAGAGTAACATTTCATTCAGTACCCTGGAAAAAGGGAACTTTTACTGATTCTATAGTTTCAGGGCTAAATGAGATCTGATCATAATGGTTTGAACTCCAAGTTGAAACCATTTACCCTAAGTGTAGATGGAGGAGAGAGGGATCGCTCCTTCCACAAGAAGAAGAATACGACTCCCATCAACTTTTGCTTTATTTTATTTTATTTTATTTTTTTCTTGTGGGACTATTTTTCTTCTTTTAAGCATTTTTATCTGTCTATTTCCTTTCGCCCGTGTATCTGTTTTATTTGTTTGATTGAGACTTTTATCTGCATATGTATTTTTTATTTTTAGTGTACTGCATTTTTCACCATCTTAATGTTTGATAGTTGTATTTTTGCTCCTTTTTCTTAGTGTATGGGAATCTGCCATCTGAAAGTCAATTAGCAGACTGGGAATTCGCTATTTCTCAACATTCAGCTGTACCTCAGGGTGTTTTGGTGCGATTCTCTCTCTCTCTCTCTCTCTCTCTCTGTGTGCGTGTGTGCATGTCTGCGCATGCTTGCATGTGGACAGAATCCCAACATGATTTCTGTAGGATCTATAAATTATTTCCTGTAATAGCAAATTACTCAATCTAGGGTTGAGATATTCCAAGTGTTTTGGTCAAGGTATATGTAGTGGAATAAGAAATATTAGTTGCCCAAAACCATCATTGCATTTCTCTGAAGGGAGAGGTTTGTTCGGCCTTTAAAATTTCTATCATAAAGCAGATTTTCATTTCAGTTTACTAATGCAATAAAATAGTCTCTTCTTTACAATGAAACTGGAGCTTTTATTTCTGACAGGAAGGTATGCCCTTAAAATTTTCTTACAGGATATTATACAGGCAATGCCTCATGATGCACATCCAATGGGTGTACTAGTCAGTGCAATGAGTGCTCTTTCCATCTTTCATCCTGATGCTAACCCAGCTCTACAAGTAAGTTCAAGGTCTAGCTTTAAGGATATGGAGGATTAAGCATGGGTGAACTGCATTTCTTGTACTCTTACCTCGCATTCTTGACCATATAATGACAAGTATCTCCTTAACATTGTTGTGGTAATAAAAAAACCAACTTGTAACAGTCTGAAGTGAATTGCAGTTTTGGTATGTTTCAGATTTTACATTTGTATGTCATGGTGATTTTTGAGGTTTCTATGTAATTCTGTTTTGCATTTTCTTTTATGGTGTAGGGGCAAGATCTGTACAAGTCGAAGTCAGTGAGAGACAAACAAATTGTGAGAATTCTTGGAAAGGTTGGCTTATTCAATACTACTTTTTTTTTTTTTTTTTTTGGGTCTTGAAAGGACAGTATCATATGTATCCCTGTTGTCACTTTGCAATTTGGAGTTATCTGATTGTTTGTATGAATGCATCGTTGAAGTTATGGTGCAGCATTCCTCTAGCTATATGTTTCAAGTAACTTTCTTGCAATCTGTCAACTTATTTAAGAAAATTTTGCAGGCACCAACCATTGCAGCAGCAGCGTATCTGAGGTTGGCTGGCAGACCTCCTGTTCTCCCTTCAAGCAACCTTTCTTATGCGGAGAACTTTTTGTACATGCTAGATTCATTGTATGCACATCTTTGTTCCAAAAATTTATCATTATTTACTGAATGTTGAAATTATTACCTTCTTTGCCTAATTTCATTTGACTTGTTCTGGACTTACAGAGGCAATAGGTCTTACAAACCTAATCCTCGTCTGGCTCGAGTGCTAGACATTCTTTTCATCCTCCATGCAGAACATGAAATGAATTGCTCTGCTGCAGCTGCGCGGCATCTTGCATCAAGGTATACCATATACATCATTGTTGAAACCCCCAACAGAAATGAATGGCCCTTAATCTTTTCTCATTTCCGTTAACTTTCTGTGCAGTGGAGTTGATGTATACACTGCACTTGCTGGGGCCGTTGGAGCACTGTATGGTCCTCTTCATGGTGGAGCAAATGAAGTAAGTTTGTTTGCACATTTTCATCATTTTTATTTAAATAAATACTTGACTTTAGTTTCCAGTTCTAATTTGTTCCAAAATTATGGCAATTAAACCTGTTCCTCATCTGGATGTAGGCTGTGCTTAAAATGTTGAGTGAGATTGGAACTGTTGAGAATGTTCCAGATTTCATTGAGGGCGTGAAAAACAGGTAAATGTTGCCTTTAAGTTATTTAGATTTATCCCCCATGAAGGCCATGATGAATTCCTTTTTTAATCAATATTTTGCATCTTTCTATTTCTTTAGGAAACGGAAAATGTCAGGCTTTGGCCATCGTGTGTACAAAAACTATGACCCCAGGGCAAAGGTCATCAGGAAGCTGGCTGAGGAAGTATTTTCCATTGTTGGCCGGGATCCTCTTATTGAGGTAACTTGGTTCTCTTTATTGTCTTCCTTGTTGCCTGCTCATGGCCTTACCAATCATCTGTGAAAGGTTGGTATTGTGCTGGATATTAGCTGTGAAAATTTTTAAAGCTGAAAATAACAATTTTTGCAGAGCTGTGATGTCAATGCAATCATGAAGAACTGTCACCATGCATAAAGTGAGAATTGACTTATTAAGATGCAAACTTTGTAGTCTGGCATCATTTGAGCGTATTATTTGAGGTCATAAATCTGTTGAATTGGGTTTGTGGATTGTTCTTGTCCTTGAATGCAATAATTATGCCCCGCAGTCCAATGACCATTTTGCGTTTGCTTAAACATGAGCTGAAAGGAATAGGTCATGGGGGCATTTAGGCCATATGTTGATGTTTTGATGCTGTTATAAGGTGTTTACAATCCTTGACATCCATGAATTTTGTAATTTTAAAAGTGTATTTACATGATAGCAGCTATATGATTATCAAGTGAAAATTTAGCAAGTGCTTTCTGGTTTACCTTTTGACCTTTCTGTCTTTTGTTTTCTTCAGCATAGCATTAGGCAATTAGTTGCAGGATTTATGTTATTTCCAGTTTCTTGCGCCTTATTTTCTGTTTTTGCAGGTAGCAGTTGCTTTGGAGAAAGCTGCACTCTCAGATGACTACTTTACTCAGAGGAAGTTATATCCAAATGTTGATTTCTACTCTGGGTTGATCTATAGGTAAATATAGGATGTTGGGTTGATCTATAGGTAAATATAGGATGTTGGTTTGGATTTGCAAGCACATGACTGGAGATGTGCAAAAAATTTGTTCATTTTCTCCTCTAGCATGAAGCAGATCTTGGAATAATGAGTAATGAATAATTCTTGATGACAGGGCAATGGGATTTCCGACAGAGTTCTTCCCTGTTTTATTTGCGATTCCTCGAATGGCTGGTTACCTAGCACATTGGCGAGAGTCACTTGATGATCCTGATACAAAGATAATGAGACCACAGCAGGTTACTTCAAGTTCTTCCTTTGATTTGCTTTTTATTTCTTCTTTATATATATATATATGTACATATATACACAATCATAGGCATTAGCATTTCCTCGGAGCAAATGGAACACTTTTAGTTAGCTAGATTGGATTATATTAAAGACACCAAAATTATTGAGGTTGCAACAAATAGTTGTTTGAAATGCTTCATTGACCTAGTGCTTATTAACACCCGGTGGGAACAAGTAGAAGATTCTATCAGATGTGTTTCTGATTCTCGTGCCTTGACCAGGTATATATTGGGGAATGGTTGCGACATTATATGCCTCCTAAAGAGCGGAAGGTATCAACTGATGCAGACAGGCTTGGTCAGCTGTCCACTTCGAATGCGTCTCGGCGACGACTTACTGGATCTGGGATTTAGGCTGAAACTGGGTTTAATACAAAAGAGTTCCTAGGAAATAAATGATACAAACATTTCAGGCATATGAATAAAATATTGTATCTTTGAATGTCTGGCCGGAAAACGAACAAGCTCTTGCAGCCTCAAAGCCTAAACGTTGTTCCGTCCATGTAATGATTCTCTTAATTTAAAATACAAATTTTATTCGAGACCAAAAAAAATAAAAATAAAAATTTTATTTTTGTTAAAGTCTCGTCTGTTTCTGATTGTTGGGTTATGCTAGCGGGAATTCCCTGTACTGTAGTAGAGCCGTCTTCGTTTTGATTGCATTCGTTTTGTCAATTTGAGTTCTCAATCCCGCCTCTTAATGTCTGACCGTAATGGGCACGACAGTCTGGACGTGTACTGCTTCTACCTGTTTCTTTTGTCAGAAATTACTCTCGTTTTCTCGATAAATAATTCAAAACAAGAAATGATAAAAAAAAAGAAGGGGTAAAAAGGGATGAAGAAGAAGCAGATTACTCTGCTGGCATTTGGTTCCAAAGGATCATTTCCATATTGCAACGGGGTTCAGTCCTGAAGGCGAGTCGGCTCGTGAGTGAGATGGGCCGAAGGCATCGATGTCACGCGCAAAGAAGTGAAAAAAAAAAAAAAACAAAGTTCTTCGTATCAGGTCATTCAGTGATGTAGGTTTTTTCTTGAACATTTTCATCCGAGATTGGGAGGGGAGGAGAAGTGGAACAAGTACGCTGGCACACGAAACTCAATTAGTTCCGTACAGTTGCCTCCTTTTCATTAGCTCAATCTTAAACAAACACATTTGTATGCCTTGCTCGCGACGGTAGCCATGTCGATCCTGCTTTCTCTGCCTTTTTTTTTTTTATTTTTTGTGGGCGTTCATTTGTCCAAATGTAAATTAGAATAAATTCCTGACTAATCATTTCGATCAGA
The DNA here is from genome assembly GCA_019804595.1 of Bruguiera parviflora. Lineage (NCBI taxonomy): Eukaryota > Viridiplantae > Streptophyta > Magnoliopsida > Malpighiales > Rhizophoraceae > Bruguiera > Bruguiera parviflora. The sequence goes on from CM034052.1 coordinate 10,761,463, forward strand.
GTATGCACGTGTCAGTATACTGTATATTTTCCGAAATACATGGTGACTTCAGAAACGAGTGAAGAAAAATTCGAAACATAATATCGTAAATTTCAATCCAAAAAACTGCAACTGCGACGAATAACGAGCTGTTTTACATGCATGCATGAGGGCTTACTTGAGTCGAGAAACAACGAATATATGTGCCAGTGCATATATAAATAGATAAGAAACGAAACAGGGTGTGCGGTATGTGCTTCATAAAGCAAAATCATGCAATGAACTTGATGCGGTATTTAGTTTTCTGGCTTCTTGCTAATTAATCATAGGCGTTCGTACTCATCCATGCCAAATTCCTTCTCAGATGGAGCATAACCATTATAGAACGAGAAAGGCTTCTCAACATCCAAAAGCCAGGACTCAGAATCCTGATATGCAGTCAAGCTCTCTCCTGGATCGTTGAATAATGCTGCATACCGGGCATTGTCAGGATCTGGAGTATTAGTTGCTTCGTCTGCATCTTGCGGCTGATGGGCCTCAACCCTTGCGGTCTGAACAAATTCCCCCTCCCCCCCCCCCCCGGTGGTACTACTTGATTATCAATGTTAATTGGGGGGTTTGATTGCGGTAAATCAGAATTGGCAAGCGAGGGAAGGGCCGAGCACATTGTGGTGCCATTTCCGGTTAGTTCTTGAACGGTAGTCTTGAGACTTGAGCTATCTTGTGTCAAGCAGCTGTTGACTTGTTTCTTCTGACCATACTTTAGTATTTTGTGCAGAGATCCACTCACTTTCTTTCTCATCGGCAATCGCTTACATGTAAGCGCAACAAATGTGCTTGGCTGGTGCCACGGGCCTTCTCCCAGGCTGCTGGGAGCCTGCGAGCCCCAGGAGATGAGATATAACGCATCCAATGAGGAAGATGGATGGGTACGTCCTCTAGCCAGTTCTAAAATACATCAAATCGAATATATAATTAACCGGTAAATTATACATCGTGTCAGAAATCAGATTATGCTAGTCCACGCTCTTGAACGCCAACCAATATATTGATTCATCCTCCTGTTACGGTGTGTGTGCGCGCCGGCAAAGGGTTGTGTGTGTATTGTAAAAATATGAGCCTGCTTGAAAATGCCAACGTCTGTTGCTCATTAAGCTGCTTTCATTGGTTCAATTTATCAATCTATTAAAAAAAGTGACAAAATTTTCCGACTACATAAAGGCCGAATCTGTCTGCAGTCAGCCAAGTCGGGAACGCTCCAACGCCAAATTTGGGAAGCCGCATCTAATGGGTATTATCCGTAAGAAAGCTTGAAATTAAGCTATATGAGGTGGACTGGAGACATCGGTCAGGTCAGTCACATTTGCAGATACATATACATGTTGTTTTTGTCTAGTTCAGGTTGGATTCTGCTCACGAGTGTCCTAGTCCATCCCAGCCTCCACGAAAGGCCATCCATTTGCCGTCTCTTTCGGCCAGCTCACTGAAGGAGTTCATTACTTGGAGGCATCCCCCCATTCGCCCTTCAATTTCAATTTTAAAGTCAACCTGTTGATGTGTATCGATGAAGCAATATTAATTTCTACCCTTCAATGTTCACACGGTGATACATTGAATCAAATTTCTTATTAGTTAGACCGTACTTCATCTTTTCGCGTAAGTGCTTATCTTGGACGGAGTTTGTGCGACACCAGGCAGATGCTCTGATCGATCACTAGATTTAAGTTTAACCGTGTAGAGGCCTGTAATGGCAAATAATAGCACTGTCACCGATTACTACCCATTATTGGCGCGGACTTCTCCGGGAGAAGTTCAGTTTTTTGTGCCTCTATCTATGGAAAAAGAAAAAAAAGGAACAAAAACCTTCATAAACATCAAAATTTCCATATTTTTGTGAAAAACGTTTGAGAAACAATTATCTTGTTACTCAACTTAACTGGCAATTATATCTGGATGTATTTGACTTTTGAACCTAATTCGACTTATTATGCTTTCGTGTTGCACATGGAAATTTTTTATGGGAAGGAAATTTTGAAAGTTGCGGGGCTTATGCTTTGCCTTTTGTATTCCATTTTCTTTGGTACCGTTTATCGAAAATATATTTCTTACAAATAATTACTCTGGCTTACAAAGTAACGGGGCATACATGAATTGGTTCCAAGTGTCGGGAACACCAGCTAGGCACCAGTGGCTGCAGTCCATATCGTTGTGCCCACCGTGGCCATAGACTGACGGATGACCTTCCTTTCTTAGCTGGGAAAGGCTTGTGATATTAAGCAAATAAACAGGCTTTGACATAGCTGCAACTACTTTCTCCAAAATCATTTCTGCTGGATGTGGACCCGTTGGATACTTGGGCCTTTGCAGCGCTTGGGTTTGGCCCCCACAGTTCGCATTCGGCTCTCCCCAGTCATTTCCTCTATCTCAAGAGAAAGACGATTAAGCTCACTTTGATTTTTTCCCCTTAAATTGGCATGAGTAATAATAGGGATGCAAGGACTTGGTAACGTTTTCATGTCAATTGATGCAGCACATTCTACAATGAACACTTGTCACATCCAAATCACTTCTTACGATACTAAGGGAGTGAATCCTATGTAAAAAGACACAAATATTAGTTAACCTCAGTAACATTTGTATCCAAAACATTCCTCAATTGGCACATTATGATTATGAATGTACAACCGAACTATGCAAACAATAGAATTATAGACCTATAGGTTTGTGTTTTATGCATAATCCATACCAATAGGTTGGTCCTACTTCATTTTGTGTGTGCACCACTGTACACCCATTGGAAGATGCCAAAATGTAGTAGTTAAGACGTCATTTTATTTTAGATCTCTAATACCATTTTAACAAATAATTTAACTTAAAAACTTCAATTGTTAGTGAGACTCAAAAATGAATTACAGAAAAAAATTATCTTTCAAGAGTTATATGTTTTTTGGACAAAAAAAAAATAATTATTTTAACACGTAGAACTTACATACAAGCTCTCACTTCCTTATTTTCTGCCCACAAAACGCGGCCCTCACACACGTACACCCGTTTTTTAAAGCTCGTAAGTTTTCAAGAATCTCATCATCAAAGCATGGAAGGCGTGCACTTACTTGGTGTGATCTGGGGAAACCCCTTGAAGGAATACGATAGTTTTTGCCGGATCTACGTTGGTGTCAACCCATTTAGCCCATGTAATTAAGGCTTTCTCATACGCTACCAATCGATCCATGTCCTTGTATGTTTTAGTCCCTTCCTCAATAAAATTCCATCTGAAACAGGGAAAAGAAAATCTCAATGCGGCCAGCGCCGGAGCAAAAAGAAAGCGGGGTGGGGGGTGGGAAATTATCACTATGTTACTCTCACGGCTGTTTTCTTCCTGTATGAAGCCACCAATGCCAGGTATTGAATACCAAGAAATCGATACTTTTCCACAGTTTTCCACTTTCAATGGAGTCCAATTTAAGAATAGTCCCGTTACTTGTGCTGATGAGGTCGACCAGGAAGGCATTGCGGAAGAACATAACTTTAGCATTATAGGCCTACAGAATTTTTAGGCTTTAGCTTAAATTTAAGTATGCGAATTAAAATGTGGAGCAATCAAAAGGAAGTTATATCATACAGAGCATTTAATTAAGGGCCAACACAGACACAGTTCTCATCAATATAAGGGCAAGAGTACTGGACGTCTATAGTTGGAATACTGACTAATCTGCTATAGGTTATAATATAATTTTACATTATAAGAGTTAAAAGTTGGGAGAATGTAACGCAGTTCTCAATCTTGTGCTTAGTATTAGTCCTAGGAATGTAGAGTTTCGATTAGAATTTATTTAAGTTTTGTTATTGTGAGTTTAGTGATGGTTACAAATGGATGAGAGTGCTCTAAGAGGGGATAAAATTAAATTCTCCTATTATGCAATAATTTAATTTTAAAATTTCTCTTAATTAACTCCTGCTAGAGTCAAGAGTTCACTTAAATTGAGTGTTATTTTTTTTGCCTTAAGAATCTACTTTAATGCTTTTTTTCATTCTACTTTCACTTGTTTTTACTCTACGAGCATCATCAAGTAACTACAATTTTACTCAGTTCCATGACAAACTCTAAAGTGGAAAAAAAATTAAATTATTTCATTCTATCTATTAGTACTAACTCCGTTGCTAAATTCTGAGATATACTTAAAGCAAAAAACCATTGTCCATTAATGACTAAAAATTCAACGCATAGCGTAGGTCGTCGACAAATGAAGCATACTAATAATAAGACTTTTATCAAATTTTTTGGTAATTATGTAGAACTTGCCTGCACAACCATCGCACTTGACATCTGCTGGTTACAACTGATACCAAAATGCCCATGACACAATAATTTGAGAGGTGGGAAACTTACTGGGAATGTGAAAGTGGACAGGCTTCCTATCCTTGTAGAGGCATATTTAGCATGTGGCACAGCTACATGAAGCAAGCATGTGAGTGACTGCCACTGGTTCAAGCTCAATGAGTCTCCCACAAACATGAGGCTCTTCCCTTGGAGTTTTGATAATAAATCTTTACCATTAAACCTATGTTACATAAGTAAGCTAAGCTCAATACGATGAGATTTGGTTCCGTTCATATTTACAAACAGTAGATATCATACTAAACTATTGCTTTCCACTTGCAATTGAGATCAAACCACGTGCCAATCGCTATAAAAAGCAAATAAAAAATTGCTTTGTGGAATTTCTCGGTTCAGAGTCTACCCTCATTATTGCACCTCGTTCGCACGCCCTCGAATGGACACCAAACTTTACCCGAAAAAAAAAAGTGGGTTATACGAGAGTAAAAAAAAAAAAAAAAAAAAAACTGAGAATTATCGATAAAAAAAGGAAGTCCACCCTTTAAAAATAATTTTTTATTTTTTTGCCACTTTTGTATAAGCTTGACATAGCTTACAACGGGAAAAAGTTTATGAAAAAAGATATTGGAAAAAAAAATTATGTACATATAATTTTTTCTTTTTGGGTTGAGTTATTTTGATTAGCTAAAAAAAGTGAAACAGTAGATTTTCCCTTAACCATTTGTTTTTCTTTTTTTGACGGCTTAACTGCTGTAAGTGATACTTGTCCATCTCTCTGTCCTTATTCAGGTATACTCCCTTTCACGTAGAGGATAAAATGACAATATCAGAATGCTAACTAGCCATTTTGCATCTTAACCAAAGATGGACTTACAAGCTCGGGCATCCAGAAGCAAGCATGTCTTTCTATACAAAGTGTATGTTTATGTGTATTTACCTTGACAAGTTGCATCCATAGGGCTGCCATCTATACTTGAGGTAATCTTTGTCTGGCCGACCATTCTTTAGACAATCAAACTCCTTCTCGATGAAAGGGCATCGTGATGATTCATATAGAGGATACGACTCATCATGAACCCAACTGCCATCGTATAGGTTGCAATTACAACCGTTTGCAATTGCGTCCCCTTTGAACGATCCCTCCCCTTGAATATGATGCACTACGGCAGTGAGCACCAGGAATACGGCAGCAATGGCAAAAAGGCCCATGTGTGAGAGGGAGAGAGCGGGCTGAGTGGGTGGAACTCAGGATGTTTGTGACATCCACTGGGCAAGTATAACGTGAATATGTACATGGTGTTGGTCCCCCTCCCACTCAGGATGTTTTTTGGTTTTAAATTTACGTAACAATAATAATAACAATCAATGGCAATTGAACTAAACAGATCCTAAGAATGTTTGATCGATAGGACAACCAGGGAGGCATAATCAGCGGGTGCTAACCATTGCCGAATTTTAATTTGATTAATGGCCAAAATTTTGCTGTCCCACTGATATGCAATCCAAAATTTTAGTACTGATTGGTTATAATTTTGTAGCACGTGTGTAATTAAGTTGAATTCTTATGAATGACCGATTTATTTCAACAAAAAGGTCCATGGCGTCAAAGGGCACGTACCGAAGTGAAAAAGTTTGAATTGAGATGAATTTGAAAATTTTTATGTTAATAGTCTTTTTTCTTTCTTTTTTTTTTTTTCCCTATCTTTTCCGTCTTTCACCCAATCCATCTATAAATAGATTTATGGATCGCCGCCAAAAGAGAGAAAAAAAGAAAAAAAGAAAAAACAAAGACCTAGACTTAAATTCAAACATCGTGTTTCTTGTAGTAAAAGTTTGGTGATTTAAGTTAAACAGCATCACGTTAAAATTCTCTTCAAAAAGCTAAGAGAACTGTAGGAGCAGTAAGCTAGCCGTCAGATAATGCTAAATTACGACGGAGTTTGCTTCCTTAAATCGACTGTTTCAACTTTCAAGTAATCTGATGAATACGATCTAAGAGTTGTGCTGGCAACTACATGAACACTGTAACGAACCTCATTGTTTTTCAACCGGAGTTTGCTTGAATGCCCGACTGCCTTGTAGATTGCAAAGTTACCCTTTGTTAACGAACCTCATTGTTTTTAAATGCTAAAAAAAAATAAAAATGATAACATATATACGAGAAAGCGCTTAACAAGGATCACTGAATACGTGAAGACATACGCCACTCAAGTGCGTATTTAGAACTTATAAAGGTACATACCTTTTTTAATTTTTTTCGAAAAACTGTTTTCTTCAAACTGGTGAAGGGCTAAAGCGGAACGTTCGGTGTAGTCCACCGCGCCATTGGGTAAACCTAGGATGCGTTGATGACATCCTAGACTTCTTGACCGTTGAACAGTACTCGGAAATATTTGAATTTTTCTGGGCAGTTTTAGTTTGAGGAACTCATGTAAACAATTTAATTAGTTTCTTTTTGATAACATAGAGTCGTTCAACGTATCAGTATAATTTTGCTACAAGAAAATGTTTTGCATACAAATTCGTGGTATAACACTGGTACGGTGTGCTTCTACATGTACTGACAGAAAGCTATGTCATTCAAAAACACCTACCTTGCCCTGAACAGAGTTTATCGTGCGGGCAGCCTCTTGGTATGCATATACCAGAAGATAAAAGGAAAATCATCTTGGATAATTTCCGTTTAGATGAGCGTGCCGGTATAAGTATCCACAAGGTGAATAAGCTGTAGAGCCATAATAAAGCCAGGGACAGTTAACCATCGAATTGTTTAGGAAAATTAAAACAAGCAGAACTAAAGAAAGATCTCAAGAAAGCGAAGAACACTTAAAGATACTTGGCTTGAGGGAGGGGTGAAAACCAAAATCAAGATTATTGTTTTGTCCTATTAAAAGCGACCGTCCAACACTCCATCTTACCAGTGTATTTAGCTTCAAGCAAATAAAGAACTGAACACTAGGTATTGCTTCAACCCAAAAAAGCCTCCTTGTCAGTTTGAAGAATTTAAAGAAGTCAATGCTAAACGTTATTGTAATGCTCAAAGAAGCTCTGCCTACTCTTGTTTGATATTAAAGAAAAAGAAAAAGAAAGAGAAAAGGGAATGGCCATCCAGAGTCTTTAACTGTTGATAACCACTGGGATAATACCTGCAATAGTCGGTCTCTATCAGCAGATTGGGTAATACATGCTGGAGAAGCTATCAGAGTTCCTCCTCCAACCAAAAACTAGAGGCCAAGGACTAATCAACCTGTTCTTGAAAATCTCTCCGGGGAGATCTCTACAATAGACACTCGGAAGGCTGGGTACAATGACGCCAACAAAAACTAGAGAGGACATGATTGACATGAAATGAAAAAAACAGTATACCTTCTTAAAGTGATGACTACTTTAGAAACATAGAAAGAAGAAATATTAGACCAAGATTGAATTACCAAGCCAACCAAGTAGGAGAAAAACCAAAAACCAAGATATCAGCGAAATGAACACAAGAAAGCCGAAAAAAGAAACAAAAAGGTGAATGAAAGAGGGGGAGGGAAAGAGGAAGAGAGATGAAAAACAGGTGAGAGACAGAGAAAAACCCTGACATAAAAGCACTCTTGCGTTTGTAAGGTGCAACCTTCTGGGTTTTCATTGACATAGTATACATAATAAGTTTTTATTCTAAATATAATATGTAATTAATTATTGAGAAATTATAAAATAATGTGCCATAATTTTGCAATTTACATTGAGTAGTTTAATCTACAATTTATTAAATATTATGTTATTAATAAATTTATAATACAATTTATAACATTATTTCAAATACCTACAATTTTTAAATTATATTATTTTATTATAAGTTTAAATAATAAAAACTATCATAACTTTTACAAGTAATGGCATAAATTTTAAGTTGCAGCCATCATCATAATGACAAATTTGATACTAGTTGGGGGGCAAAAATAGCAAAACTATTATATTGAAACAAACACAGCAACTTGCAAGACAAAATCCAAAGAGCAGGTAGAAACTGCAAATAAAGAGCTATATAAAGTGTCATAGTTTAAGCAATTTAGAGTTCCCAAGTAGATCTAATAGCTGGTCACAGCTTTAGTAAATCTCCCAAGTTGTCACAGGGAGGTGGGGAGAAGAACATGCTTGCAAATAGCCGGTTGCCCGCAATTTTGGCCAAAACCAAGGGAAAGCAATAACTTCCGTTACTAGTGCAGATTTAATTTCAATTGCACAGAAAAACTCGTCAGGTCCAAGGACGGAAAGCATAACCAACAAAACAGCTGAACGACCTGGCAAAACCTAGAAAATAAACCAAAAAGTGGATGACAAGGGCAAATCATAAAATAATCTACTTGAGGACCCATACAATTAACATAAACCGAAAAAGAAGTTACCATGATAAAAGAATTAAAAGAGGTTTATTTTGCTGCAATCTCACACCCCCTATGCATACAGTAGTAACACCCATCTAAGCATACAGGAGTAATAGTTGCTAAGAAAACAAAAATAGAACCAAAACAGCAGGCACACATACATTGTAGGGTATTCAGAAAAATGCCCTTTTCTTATCCAACAGAGTAAAATAGAGTGATTTGTTGAATAAGAGAAATATGAAGAAAATTAAGCTAATTTATCAAAATTGTGATTAACTCTTTCTTCACAAAAAGGGAAAAGAAAGGAAAAAAAAAAAGAAAAAAAGAAAGAGGAAGATGAAGATGGGTAAAGACTAAATGAGTGGATTTACCCATCTGGTGCCAGAAATAACACAAAAGTAGAGTATGCATCTCTGCACTGGTTAAAGATGCGAAGAAAATGGACTCTGTGACTTAAAATAACCAAGTTTTTAGTGGAAATAATATAAAAAATTTTAAATCTCACAGAAAAAGATAAATTAAACTTACGAGCCTCTTGAAAACCACTACAAGAATCCTGAAAGCAACTGATATATTAAGCGTTGCCCAGATCCATTATAAACCGAATCTGTGTTGTTTTTTCAAGAAAAATATTTCAAGAAGAACAAATATAACGCAATTCAGTAAGAGATGGGGAAAAAATAAATAAATCTAATTACAATTGTAAATGAACTGTCATGAAGTCAAGAAGACACGCCCCTTTGTCGCTTTCTCCACTTAAATCGTGGATTGAAGAGTATCCAGTGGAATTTCTTTTCCGGTCTAACATGGAAAAACCATGTGATTAAAGAAAAGGAAAGTTTTGAGCACTTCGAAAGAGAAACCAAAAGGAAGGGGGAAAAAAACGGTGATAGATCTAGACGAACGGACTTACTCACATGTGATTACCAAAAATCAAAGGAAAGGCGAATAAATCACCGAGTTTCAGTACATGGAAACATCAACAATTCAGAACTCTCCACTTTACCATTTGAACAGTACGAATCGGACTCACATTATGAGAATCGTGAAAGCCAAGCATATTTGCCGAACAAGATTCCACCATGAATAGAGTCTCTTTCGTTCTTTTTCAAAGAAAAAGGTTTCAAGAGGAACAAAAAAATGGCAATTCAGAAACCATAAATAAAAAATAGCGTAGAGAAATTCTTGCCTGTAAAAGAGAATGTCCATACAGAGGCACAATTTCTTTCCTCCTCTCCTCTCGCTTTCTTTAACCTCTTTACTGGTTTCAACTTTTTGTTTTCTAATTCTTACTATTTGCAAGAGTGTAAGGAACCAGAAAAGCCCAACGGGTAAATCGCGAGCGAAGCCTGCTTTCTATATACATACATACATTCATATATATATATATATAAATATAAATAATAAAGAGTGAGGCGGGGTCGGAGAATATGCCACAAGTACGAATATACCCTTCGGCGTTGTGGATTGGGGTCAAGTTTTAAACTGGTGGTCCATCCCTATCTACCTTTCGGCGTTGCGGATTCGGGTCTACTTTTAAACTGCTGGCCCATCTCTATTTCCCCTTTCCTGTTGCAAATTTGAGTTTACTTTTAAACTGCCGGTCCCTTCACTTGTCATACAAGTCCACTTTCAGAAAATACTTTTCAAGGATCGGATAAAATATTGAAAGGGACTTATATCCTCGGCCTGGCTGATTTTAGGCACGTCCATATCATGACACTTGGGTAATTCAAAAAGCCGGCTCTGTTTTTTTTTTTTTGTCTCTTCTTCATATCTTGTTTGTTATATTGGTAATGGTAAATAAGCTTGGGCAACTTTTTCATTTTTTGTATTTTTCCATTTTTGTTGACACCAAAACGCTGCCTTTCTGTAATCACAGTTCCTTCAGGGAAGAGCACCTAGCCTCATTCTAAATAAAAGTGTTTTTGGGTTGGATATTAATAAATAATTGGTCTGCTATAATTTTTTATACAGTAATTGCTCCGCGCCAGCTTCATTGTGACGTGTTGACCCCAACGTCAAAGTCTTGTCTAACCAAAGACTTGACAGCATAGTTTTAAATTCGGTCGAGCTGTCAACGACCCAATAGTTTTTTTTTTTTTTTTTTAAAAGCTCAAAATCCTTGTTATAAAGTTGGGGCA